>PVJS01022905.1:0-30109 GCA_004027185.1 Glis glis | reverse complement strand
TTGATGGCCCCTGTTACCTGGTATTACGCTCTTTTGGTCCACACCAGTGCAGCCAGGCTCAGGGGTGCCTCCTCTCTCACTGGAGCTACTGCAGCATCCCATTACTGGCCATTCTGCCTTCAATTCATTTCCACTTTCTGCTTGGCATTCTCAGAAACACATTTGTGCTGGTCATGCACAAGCTTAGAAACCTTTCAGTGGTTTTCCATCTGACACCTTTAGGAAAAAGCCAAGACTCCTTACCATGGTCTGCAAAGGCCTTTCCTAGGTTCCAATATTTTTCAGTGTCCTTTGTTTACCTTTGCACTCTTAGAACTCTACAATCCACCACTGCTCAGTGAGACCCCCCTCCCCAGCTTGCCTTTCTGTGTCTTGACCTGGCTTCCTCGTCTCCTCTCCCTAGAATGTTCATTCTCTGGCCACATTTACCTCCCAACACAGTAGATCTACCGCTTCCCCACTACACATGGGCTTCACCACCTCCCTCTTGTCATTCACTCAATAGGCTGAATAATCTTGTGTCAGATTTATGGTTCATTACCTCTGCAGATCTCCTTGGATTTTCCCATCTTAGCTCCTGTTCCTGTTTCCCACAGGGGCAATTTCAGATCTTTCCATCCCCACACTCCCTAATTCACTGTCGCCCTCATCGATCACAGCGAATGATCTTGCTTCTAATTTCCCAGAGAAAACAGAAGCTACCAGGCTCTTCTTTCCAAATTCCTCTCTCCTCCCTCTTCAAACTTAACTGGACTTCTGTGGCCTCCTTCCTTCCTTTTCAAGACCTGGGTGAGAAGTAATGCTGCTCTCTGCAACAGGGACTGTGGAAAGTTTTAAGAGGAGGGAGACTGAGATTGGTTTTAGGCTAGTACGTTTGAGTTATCTTTGGTTTATCCAAAAAGAGATGTTGGACAGATAATGAGACATGGGAGACTGGAGCTCAGGAAAAAGGTCCAGTCAGGAAACCTCCAACCATCCAAGACTGTTCAAATGCTGTCTTTTCTATACAATACCTATCCTGGCCAACTCTAGACATGTATGCCTACCTTTCTTTTGACTTCATAAAATATACTGCCTCTAACACTTATTTAACATGTATCTCACACTGCCCTCCAGTCTCTGTTTCATTTTTTATGTGCTTTAATCCTCCAAGATGAATGCCCCTCTGGAGCTAGAAATCTACATTAACATTGCCCCATGCATTAATACACAGGACTGTGGAGTCTTATACTTTGTACCCAGCAGGCACTCAAGAAGTACAGACCAGCACTATCCAGTAGAATTTTGCAACAACGCATTTATTTTTTATCTATGCAGTCCAACAAGGTAGCTGCTAGTCACGTGTGGCCACTGAACACCTCCAATGCAGCTAGCATGAATGAGGAAACCCTTGTCACCAAAGATGGAAACATAGTTTTGGACTGATTCAAATCTTTCCAAATCACAGCGAATGGTCAGGTGTCTGGCAGAAACAAAATATCTGCACAGGACATCCCAGGTGGAGCTGCTGGAAGAGCCAGGTACCCACCTGACATTGAAACTGTACTCTACTGAGAAAAGCTCAGTTTTAAAAGGTCTGACTCACACTCTGCACGCTTAATCACCTTTTGGAACACAA
Source organism: Glis glis (assembly GCA_004027185.1). Classification (NCBI taxonomy): domain Eukaryota; kingdom Metazoa; phylum Chordata; class Mammalia; order Rodentia; family Gliridae; genus Glis; species Glis glis. The sequence continues at coordinate 28,491 of PVJS01022905.1, read as the reverse complement.
CCTGTTGGTAAGTTGGGACCTTCCGTGTGAAAAACTACACCATCCAGGTCTAGACCTGCAAGCCAGCAGGGACAGAGTATCCCCACGCTCCACCATAAAGACATTCATAATAGCTAGCAAGTATTAAGTGCTTAACTGTGTTAGGCAAGATCTAAGCAGGTTAGGAGTCTTAGCTCATTTGATTCACAACAGCCCTACGAGGTAGGTACTGCCGAAGCTCCCATTTCATAAGTGAAGAACCTGAGACGCGTAAGGTTAAATAGCTTGTCCAAGGTCACAGAGCTGCTGAGTCATAGAGTTCGGATTTAACCAAGCATCTTAGGCCCTTGTTCAGCCTTTGGGCAAGGCATGCGGGTGCTGGCCAAACTGGGGTCCACATTAAGAGGCACAGAGATGTTGGACTTATCATATAAATCAACACATGAATGGATAAAATGTGTTATATACACACAATGGAATTTTACTCAGCCATAAAAAAGAACAAAATTGTGTCATATGCAACAGGAAAATGGATGGAACTAGACAGCATCATGCTAAGAGATCAGCCAGTCTCAGAAAGTCAAAGGTCATATGTTTTCTCTCATATGCAGAAGCTAGAGAGAAAACAGGAAACAAAAGGGACTTTGGAAAAATGAGGAGAAATACAAATAGAACAGTGGAAGAGGACTGGGGGGCAGTTGGGAAGGGGGAAAAGGAGGACTGAGGAAGGAAACCGTTCAAATAATACTATGTTCACATGAGAAGGTATCACTACCGATCTCACTACCATGTTCAGGAAAGGAGGAAGGCGGAACAAGTTGGGATGTGGAGGGGCAGAGACAAAGGGATGTGTGATGTATATTTGTATCACTTTGAATCTCACTATGATGTATAATTACAATGCGGTGATAAAAATATAAAATTAAAAAGAGACACAGAGCCAATCCCTCTGTCTGGTCGGCATCCACAGTGGGAGTCTGTGCCGAAGGCCTGGTGAATACCAAGCAATTTCCCAGCCTCCTTTACCCACCCCGCTCTTAAACCCACACTTCCTGCCCTTTCAGTGCCTTCCTGGCAAGTGGGAATCAACAGAACATACTGTATATCCTGACCAACCAGAGCTTTATTTTTGTAGTTTGCACTAGGAAAACAATTATTTCCCTATAAAATAAAAGTATTTTCCTGCTCTCCACCCCTTCTCCTCCCTCCTCTCTTTGAGAAAGCAACAAGAAAGAACCAGCAAGGATTTCCCCCGTGCAGCATGAAGTCTATTCTCCAGTTGTTTCACTTTAATTTTTGCTTCTGCCACAAAGCAGGGTCACCTGGCCCAATGCTCAAGGACCTGGGTCTCTGAGGGGTCTTTCGAAAGCAGAGGAAGAAGAAAGTGCGCCCTGCCCAGCCTGTTACTAATTAACCTAGAGAACTATTTCAGGAGAACAAATAAATCCCACAGAAAGCTAATGTTTCACTACCTTAATGTTGATTTCACATTAACATTTATTTAAGCTACGGAGAACCACTAAAGGACTAAACACTCTAAGTATTTGTCCAGTTCTACCTCCTGCTATTTCAGTGTATATAAAGAGCAAATACTAAGCTATTTTGCTTCCCACTCTAAAAATGATCTGTTTCAAGATCAGGACCTCTTACAAATGCCAAACTCCCATGCCTGAAAATTCTACTCTGACTTACCTAAATCTCTCAGCACCCAGTTGATCCCATACTACTCAATACCAAGTCACCTCTCTCTTGACTTTCAGGGGACAGTTCGTTTTGTTTTTTTTTTTTTTTTGATACTAGAGATTGAACCGGGGTGTGTGTGGGGGGGGCATTCTACCTCCAAGCTACACCCTCAGCCCTTTTTATTTTTAAAACAAGGTCTCAGTCAGGCATGGTGGCACACGCTTGTAATCCCAGTAGTTGGGAGGCTGAGACAGGAGGATCCAGGTTTGCAGCCAGCCTCAGCTACTTAGTGAGGCCCTCCACAACTTAGTGAGACCCTGTTTCAAAATAAAAAACAAAAAATAGGGCTGGGAGTGTAGCTTGGAGGTACAATGCCCCTGGGTTCAATCCCCAGTACCGCAAAAAAAAAAAAAACAACAAGGTCTCGCTAAGTTGCTAAAGTCTCGCTAGGTTGCTGAGGCTGGCCTTGAACCTGTGATCCTCCTGTATCAACCTCCCAAGTACTGGGATTAGAGGTGTGCATCATCACCCTGACTCAGGGGACAGTTTTTTGGTTTTTTGCCGTACTGGGAATTGAACCCAGGGGCATTCTATCTCCAAGATACACCCCCAGCCCTATTTTTATTCTTTATTTTGAAACAGGTTTCACTAAGTTGTGGAGGGTCTAAGTAGCTGAGGCTGGCCATGAACCTGCAATCCTCCTGTCTTGGCCTCCCAAGTACCAGGATTACAAGCATGCGCCACCACACCCGGCTTAGGGGATACTTTTAAACCTACCCTTCTGAGAAAGCTTTCCCTGGCCACTATAGATTCAACTGTTACCAAAACTCTTACTAATATGATAACCCCAAGAAATATTTTAGACATGAATGACAACAATCTTGTCTGGCTCTTAACTAGTTAACTTGCCAATGTGGAACTTCCTAATGAATCATCATGACCTCCACAGGGTCCAGCACTGGCCTCCTGTATCATGGAGTAGGATGGTGGCCACAGGGCGGCCAAGCTACGAAAGCCACCCGGGGCAGGATGGGGACCAGGGAAGACTCGGCTCCCGTACCCATCACAGTGGGCAGGGAAGGAGCCTGCGGCCAGTGCTGCCTCTTCATCACTACACTTTATATGAGATGAGGATTGGGGGTTTGTGGCATTAAATGAGAAATCAACCTGCCATTTCCCCTAAAAGTCTCAGAAATATTCTAGCTGCCTCCACCCTCTCCATACCCCTAGAGGCTGTTCCAGTTTGGTGGGGGGAGTGGGGGTTTCCTGGGCCTTTATAACCACTTACAAGGCACTGCTTCAAGAACCAGATGCACAGGGTGGCAGAACCCAAGACTCTTCTGCCTCAGTTTCTCCCCTATAAAATGAAGATAGCTTCCTTAGGGTTTCTGACAAGGATTAAATAAGATGCATAAAGTACCTAGCTTTGTATCTGATCGAGAATTGATAGTTAATAATCAATAGCTTCTGAAGACAAAATTTATGGTCAAGGATGTTTGGAGCATTACTTATAATAGCAGAAAAGTTAAGTTGATCCAAACACCCAGACAGTAGGAAGATGTTTAAATAAAATGTGATAGAATCAAATAATGGAACATCAGAATTATAGAAGCATATTTAATTGATATGGGAATGCTCAGAACATAAAGTAGGAAAAAAGTGGTGGAATGGGTGGGGTCTTGGGGGGGTTGTATGTTTCTTTTGGTGGTTGATACTGGGGATTGACCTCGTGGACTTTCTACTTCTGAATTACCTCTCCAGCCCTATAGTTTCATTTTGATACAGGGTCTCACTAAGTTACCTCACACGGTTGTCTCCTCCAACAATGCTGGTGACAGCGCATCTATCCATAAGTGCTCAAGGCAAATGGCAGTTAGGGAACGTGGGGCATACACCTAGCTGACAACATGTACCAAGAGAGAGTTGTTTGGCCTGGGACTGGGAGCTGAGAATGGGGGCACACCCCAACCCTAGGGTGGCACATCCAAAAGGTGAAGATATTTCCTCAACAGTCAGAGGAAGGGTTCACAGTGCTTTACAGTACAGGGTGTCTAGAGGTCCTGAGTCCCCACAATGAGTGTGAGCCTGTACCCCGTGCTCAATCGAGGCCCTGAGTTTCCCAAGACAGTAGTGAAATCAGCAGAGTGTCCTAATCTTAGATGGGAAAATAAAAATGATATGGCAATACAGAACATTGTTCTCAAAATAACTAAGAAAGATTCTGTCCACCCTGCCTTCCTTCACTAGGCAGAGCAAAGTGGATATACTAGGTGGAACAGTGTCCCCACCAGCATTCATGTCCACCCAGAACCTGCAAATGTGACCTTACTTAGAAACAGGGTCTCTGAAGATGTAATCAAGTTAAAATGAGGTCATACTGGATTCAAATTGGCCTATAACAGAGGGGAAAAAAATGATTCCCCTCTATCCTTCTAGGTTATTTGGCCGTGTAATTAATTAAGGTGTCATATGACATATTAAGAGGAGAAAAACCATATTTAATTACATATGCACACATGGGATCCCACAGAATATGACTTGAAGAAGAGTCGGGTGCAGTGGCTCACACCTGTAATCCCAAAACTTGGGAGGCTGAGACAGGAGGAGTGCAGGTTCGAAGCCATCCTCAGCAACATAGCAAGCTCTTAGCAACTTAGCAAGACCCTCTTTCAAAAAAAAATAAATAAATAAAAACAGCTGGGGGTATAGTTCAGAGGTAGAATTCCCCTTCATTCAATCCCCAGTATGATAGAAAGAGAGAGAGAGAGAGAGAGAGAGAGAGAGAGAGAAAGAAAGACAAAGATATGACTGGAAGAAGAGTCAGATGACTGAAGTTACACAAGATCCTGAGCCACAGGAAGGAATAGGGGTTTGAGGTTTCTGGGGGTGGTGGCCCTACAAGATATGGGTATGAAGGGAGCAAATGTACAGTGAATGAAGTTTGTCTTGTTATGCAGATAAAGTCTCTGGGGTAATAAAAATTGTCTGGAGCAAACTTCTTCCAGATACTAACACTCTTACTAACATAGATTTCCTTTACAGATGTATTTTCCAAAAGTATAGCTTTCCAGAGCTACTCCCATGCCTGCAGTTTCTCAGAATAATCAGTTCAAAAAACACCAGAGAAGCACTTTATAGAGTGGCATAGAGTTCCTCCAGTCATATTTGGAGGTGGTACATCCTGAGCCCCAGTAGGCCCTAACTCCAGCATGACTGACATCCTTGCAAGAAGAGGGAAATTTGGACACTGGCATGCACAGAAAGGAGAAAGCCACATGAAGACTGAGGCACAGACTGGAGTGATTCATCTACAAGCCAAACAATGCCAAGGATTGCTAGCAGCCAGAAGACAGGAGACAGGCACCGCACAGACCTCCCCTCAGGGCCCCCAGCAGGAACCAACTCTGCTCACACCCCGATGGAGGCTTCTGGCCTCCAGAAAGGCGAGAGAACACATTTCTGTTGTTTTAAGCTGCCCAGTCTGTGGTCGTTTTTGATGGCAGCCATAGGAGACGAATATAGTGGGCACTGGTGGGAGAGAGAGCAGAAGTGGTCAGGCGGGGGACTGGCAGAAAGAGCATCCATCAGGGCGGAGGAGGTCGAGCATCCTGTGTGTACAGTAAGGAGGCCCATGTGGAGCAGCGAAGACAGATGCAGGAAGGAGACAGCAGCCCAAGGCAGGGACTAGGAACGGGAGGAGTGACATACAGGGCGGGGTGGGGGGGCATTCTCACTGCAGCACAGCAGCCATGGGGACATGAGATTAAATGTGTGCAGGCAGTTGAGTAAATTATGTAATACAGTAAGAATAATGGGAACTCAGCTTCTCACTACTGGGGAAGGAAGATACAAGTACAGAAAGAAAGAAAACTAGAATAATTCAAAGTTTTGAATTCAGATAGAAAGAATAGCTTTGAACTCATGGTTTTTCATCTGTCTCAATAAATATAGAAATTAATTTAGATGTAAAAAAGTATGTGTGTATATATACATATACATGTATATGTGTGTATGTATGTATACATACATACATATGTAATACACATATTCTCTAACCCTGACCACTAAGAGGGCCTAGGAACTGCAACACACAGCATCAAGCACTCATGGTGCCCAAATCTTAGTTCCTAAATACCACTCTCCACTAGAAGAACAGGAGAGTCTTATGGAAATAGTTGATCCCAAGGCTGAGACAAGGAAAGAAAGGCAAGCCTGGAACAAAATGTTGACTAATTTGGGGCAGAAAGTAAGGAAGTCCTCAAAGGATCATGAGAACATATCACAAGGACACAGAGGCCAACTTGAAGGGGCTCCCACTGGCCAAATCTGGCAAAATTTGAGCATCAAAATAAATAATGATAAAGAGTAGGAACCCAGCCTGGCAAGATGGCAAACACCTGTAATCTCAATACTTAGGAGGCTGAGACAGGAGGATGGTAGGTTCAAGGCCATCCTCAGCAGCTTAAGGAAATCCTCAGCAATTTAGCCAAGACCCTGTTTCGAAATACAAAATAAAAAAGGATGGGGGTGTAGCTCAGAGAAAGAATGCCCAGCATTCCCCGCAAAAATAGTAAGAACCCATGAATATGTATACAGAAAAGAGAGAAAGCTTTTCCATAAGGTAGAACCCAATTAATAAATATGAAAGAATGAAACAATTAAGAGATTGGCATTTGGTAGCTATCAAAGTAGAAATTATTGGATCAAGAAACACCAATGGACGCGATGCAGTAGGTGAAAGGCTGATGAGAAATGGGATCCTTGTATAACATCAAAGTACCACCTACAAAATATTTATATTACGAAGGGAAAAAGGGTAACTTTGCAATGGGAGGAAATTAAAAAAAATAGGTAGAAAATGTAACTTCAATATAAGAACCTGGTGCTAATGTTCCTCATACCTTTACTCCCCAAACCAGTTCTCTTTCCCAGCCAGTTCTCTTTCCCAGTTCTCTTATGAATTCCTAGGAAACCTGGTGATCCTAGAGTTAACCAAAAAAAAAAAAAAAACTATAATTGCCCTGTGCACTGTTAACAAGACAGATAAGATATCCTGAGAAAACTGTAATTTAGGGGACTCTCCAGATTATCTATTAATCGATCAGCTTGAGGACCCTAAAGACCACCAGACCACCGGAAACCACCTGTGACCACCAAACTGATTCATCCTCACATACCTTCCCATACCCGCCCTTCACCATGTTTCCTTTAAAAGAAGAGCCATGAACCCCCAAAGGCGCCTGTCTCACTTTTAAGATGGCTCACATTCTCCTTTGAATGTGTATTTCTTAGTTTCCTAAATAAATTTCTGTCTATGTCTCTGACTGGCACATGCTGAAATCCTTTACCTTCATGTAAGCCAAGGACCCTGCTGATCCTGAGTTGAGGAATGGACCCTTCTCCCATGACAGCCTGAGAGATACTTCCTTAATCAAATGATCAAATGAACATCAAGAATAAAGGGATAAATCAAAGGCATACACCACCTGAGAATAAAAGAACAGGACAGCCAGGCGTGGTTGTGCACACTTATAATCCCAGTACTTTGGGAGGCAGAGACCGGAGAATCTGGGTTCACGGCCAGCCTCAGCTCGCTCGCGCTCTCTCTCTCTCTCTCTCTCTCTCTCTCTCTCTCTCTCTCTACCTAGTGAGGCCCTCCACAACTTTGTGAGACCCGGTTTCAAAATAAAGTATAAAAAAATAGGGCCAGGGTTGTAGCGCGGAGGTAGAACGCCCCTGGGTTCAATCCCTGGTACCGCAAAAAAAAAAAAAAAAAGAACAAGACATGGTGTCTGCAATATTCTTTTGCAAAATACATGCCCTGATGCTCACCAAGAGGAAATGTCTAAGACCACACTGACAGACCTTCTGTAAGACAACTGGATTGCAATTGCCAAAAACGTCCAATTCATGAAAGCTGAGGGAAGATAAAGAGGCGGGGCACCTACAATGCCAGACTCTGGATCTGACTCTTGGCACATGGGACATTATGGGGACAGTTGGCAGACTTGAATGGAATCTGTGGATTAATGGTACCAATGTACCAGTATTAACTTCCTGATTCTGATGGTCATGTTGTGGTCATGTTAGAGAGGGTCCTTGTTGTGGGAAAGACACACCCATGTATTCACGAGAGGCAGAACATCAATGTTGGCAAGTTACACTCCAAAAGTTCAGAAAAGAAAAATTCTTTGTACTAGTCCTGCAACTTTAGCCTAAGTCTGAAATTAGTTCAAAAGAAAAAGCCTTGGCAATAGCAAAGTAGCAAAGACAATAGCAAAGTACACAGTGATTTACAATACGAGGGAAATGACAGCATTTCTGCAAATACAACAAACTCTAGAAAAGCCTCTTTGTGATGCTTAAATTAAACCACTGGCAGTTTACTCCTAATCCCAGCACCAGGACTCCATTAAACACATACATTAGTCACTTATCCATCATCCATAGAGGTGGCTCAATCAAACAACAGTTATCTGAACAAGGAGCCTCTGAGCTTCGTTTCCTGGGGAAAATGGGCTGTGATGGTCCATAATTCACTTAAATTGTTAGGTTGTGTAGAAAACTAAAAATAAGATGATCAAAGAGCTCGCTGGCATGCTTTAGAGAAGGCTCTCAAATTTTGGCTTCAAAGACCTACCTCCAGTCAAACTTCTGGACTAATATTTAAGTGTGGTTATTTAAATTTGAAAACATAAGGTTGGTTTCGCAGCATTATTGCCTCACCTAATAGGTTAAGGTGGCAGCAAAGGAAAAACACCAGAAGCCCCCATCCCTGGCTGCAGGTTTTCAGATATTTGCCATTCAGACCCCACACACACACAAACACACACACCACTGAACTCTCAGCAGGACATTTCCAAACAGCTCTAGGTTTTCACCAGAGCCCCCAAGCTGGCATTCCCAGCATAGTTTCACTTCCTAGCATGTCAGTAGTTCCCACTCCCACAGCCTTTCAGCGCTTGGCTCAAAAAAGGCCCACCATGAGTAAGGGTTTTGCTTTTTGTTTCTCATGTACAACTTTTCCCATTTGCAGAGGACGGAAGCCTGAATAAACCTTCAGCTCTACTTGCTCCAGCCTGGCTGCAGACTGCAGTCACTGCTTTGGACTCAGAGTACCACCCAGAGCACACAGAACCATTGTCCAAGGGAACAGCTAAGACACTGTGCGAATGGAAAGTGAAACCAGGAGATGGAGAACAACTGCTTCCTTCACAAAGACTGTACCAAGCAGCCATTCTGACCCTCCCTGCCACCCCCAACCCTGCTGCAGCTTGACCTGGCAGCAAGAACACTCTTAAAAACACAAATAAGACTCTATCGTTGGGCTGCTGAAAGCCCTGTGTCCCATGCATAGGCTCCCCTCCTTCTAGCTCCTTGTCCTTATTCCACTGAGGGGTCCACCCAGGCCTCTGCACCTGCTGTCCCTCAGCTTCATGTTCCCTTTCACTGTTAATTCTTACTCATTTTTCAGATTTAGCTTCCAAATCCCTTCCTTGGCAAGCCTTAGTTTCCTCAGGTCAGGCCAGGCCCCCAAATCTATCTTCCCCACCAGATAAGAATCTCCTCCAGGACAGATACCAATTCTGTTTTGTTCATCGCTCTGTCCCCAAGGCTAGAGTACGGCAAAGGCCAATGCTAAGTTAAATAAACAACTTATCACAGTTGTCCCCCCTTATTCATGGTTTTGCTTTCTGTTGTTTCAGTTGCCTGAGATCAACAGTCAGATAATATTAAATGAAAAGTTCCAGAAATAATCAATTTATAAATTTTAAGTAATGCTTACTAATAGTATATTGTTGTAATTGCTTTATTTTATTATTGTTAATGTCTTACTCTGTCTAATTCATAATTAAACTTTATCATAGGTATGTATATACAGGGATAAAACCAATATATATTGGGTTAAGTACTATCCATAGTTTCAGGTACCCACTGGGAGTATTAGAAAGCATGCTCCATGGAAAAGTAAGGACTACTATATATACATCAGACATCCTGGTAAACAAAGTGAAACAGAAAGAACCTAAAGCCTAGCAAGAGAAGGCTCACATGCAAGTAATTACAATGAAAAAAAATGAACTGCCATAAAAAGAAATATATATATGCACCATGAGCAAGTCTGTTTATGAAGTCAGAGGTGCATATATTTCTAAGTAATTTCTTATAAACAATGCTTTAAATAATTTTAGGCTTGCAAAATATAATCTAGAATTGTGCCTATTTCAAGGTGTTATGTACAGGAATTCACAAGAAACTTATTAATGCTCACCAGTACCACTTTGCCCATTACTAAGAGCTTGCAGTTGGTCAATATGGTGACCATATAATTTACTGGCCCAAACAGGACACTTCTGAGTGTGAATGGGGCCTTATCCTGGAAACAGATATAAAGAGGGACTGTCCTTGGAAAAACCAGAATGTAAGGGTCTTCTGGTTGCAGGAGCTATGAGGCACTGGAACAGCCACCATCTTTTATTGAAAATCTTTGGCTGGGTGTGGTGGTGCATGCCTGTAATTCCAGGACTTAGGAGACTGAGACAGGAGGATCCCAGGTTCAAGAACAGCCTCAGCAACATAGCAAGATTCTCAGCAACTGAGTAAGCTCCTGTTTCAAAACAAAAATAAATAAAAAGGGCTGGGGCTGGGGGTGTAGCTTGGAGGTAGAATGCCCCTAGAGTCAATCCCTAGTACCACACACACACACAAAAAAAACCACTTTGGGCCAGGGATGTTTCAGAATTCAAAAATGTTTGGATTTTAGAAAGACTATATGGCGCATATACCATATAGAGCACAACACCCCCAGCAGTACCTGGGGCAGAACCTCTTAATCCAACACAGTAATATTTCTGCAGCAAAATAGGTACATTCACACTGCCTGGGATAAACAAAAGCTATGAATAGCTTTATGTCAATTCAGGGCAGACTATACTGCCAAATGAGTCATGATAATAACTTTTCAGTTTTCAGAGCTTTTTGGATTGCAAATAAGTGCTTTTGGACCTGCAATAGATTTGAAGTTATTTCTATCCTTGGAATGTATTATTGTCACCATGCTATACAGGAAATCAACATCTTGTTCCTTAAATTGTACTTACATTACAAATTAATCTGGCACACATTAAGCTTAATTTAGTGAATAATAACACTTTTTTAATTCTGAAATGGAAAAGTTTAGTGCACTATGGGAAAATGTTTCCTGAATATTTTTATAAAATTTAAAATCTTAAGTTTAAAAATATTTCCTTTATTTTTAATCACTTATTCATTTATTTATTTATTTATTTTTGTGGTACTGGAATGGAAGCCAAGGGCATTCTACCTCTGAGCTACACCCCCAGCCCTATATTATTCTTTTATTTTGAAACAGGGTCTCACTAAGTTGCAGAGGGCCTCATTAAGTTGCTGAGGCTGGCCACGAACTTGTGGTCCTCTTTTCTCAGCCTCCTAAGTACTGGGATTACAAGCATGTGCCACCACACCCAGCAAAATACTTCCTTTAAATCAGGTTTAAGCCGGGCATGATGGCGCACACTTGTAATCCCAATAGTTGGGAGGCTGAGACCTGAGGATCCGGGTTCGCTGTCAGCCTCGGCTACTTAGTGAGGCCCTCCACAACTTAGCGAGACCCTGTTTCAAAATAAAAAATAAAAAAATAGGGTTGGGGTGTAGCTCGGAGGTAGAATGCCCCTGGGTTCAATCCCCAGTACTGCAAAAATAAATGAATACATACATACATACAAACATACATACATACATCAGGTTTACCTAGCCCCAGAGACCTTCCTACCTTAAAGGCCAAAGTAGTTAAACCAGCGTTTACATTTATATGTACTGAACTGAATTGTTCATAAACATACACATGCAAATGTCAAAACTTGCCTCAAGAAAATGCTGTCCTGATTCCTCAGGAGATGATGGTGGTGGTGGCAATCAAGACTATTGAGCATCTAGGTGCCCTTGGCATGAAACTCTACACATTATCTTATTTAGCCTCACATTAACCCTATGAGGTTGTTATATTGCCATCTATAAGGTAGGTACCATTACCACCCTCATTTTAGGGGACACTGTGGCTTACTTAGGCCATGCCAAAGCTCATTCTTGGTCACTGAGCTCCACTATAATGAGAACCAAGTATTCAAAATTGGGTTTCTGCCTTTAGGCATCTTCTTGGTAATATAAGACCTGTGTTTTCTACACGTACTCTCTGGGTCCTCAAACATAAACGCCAGGAAACTGGTGTGCTTGGACACCTCACTTGTTCGGGCAGCGGTGTTCTTGTGTCAGGAAAACGAAGGTGAAGTCCCCCAGGCCCACAAATCAGAAAGAAAACACAAAACCAGAGTGTTCACTGCGCTGTTTCCCAACATTTTCTGTATGGTTCAATCTTTGTTCAGAGTGAATGACAAATAAAAATAACAAATCACACACAAAGAAAGATGGAACAAGAAGATAAGTGAGCTGTCTGGGACTTTTCCTAAAAGAGGAAGTCTTTTGACCCTGTGTGACCCCAGGACTGTGCTGATAAAAACACACACTTTTTTTTTTTTTTGGCAATCCATCACAACAAATCCAGCACCAAAGATAAGCAAGGGTTTAAAACCTAAAATCCCTAAGCACGCTCTGTAAAAGCTTCACACCTCAATTTGGCATTGCTCCTTAGGAAATACAAGGAACCAGCCAGGACAACGTGCATCCTCCCTGCAGGTACCAGTCCCACCAACACCTGGGTGATGGAGAATGAGGCAGAAGAGGGGCTCTTAAGGATTAGAGACTTAGCACTGGCTGCCTTTCTTAGCTTGGCAGTCAACAGAAATAATAGAGAGAGGAGGGTAAAAGGAGCAAGGGAGAACTGGGGAAAAGGGCTCACTCTCCAAACTGACCACTGCTTCTTCCTAAAAAACACTCTCCCCAAATTATAGTTTCATAAATAATGTAAATACCAAAGGTTTTGCCCCAGGCAAGTCATTCTACATCTCTCCTACCTGTTGAGTGGGAGTTAAAGAGGTTATATCCATACCTCGGGTTTATAGAAGAAAGACAGCAACTTGGCCATAGGTATCACACAAGGGAAGCAAAATTACTGCAAAAAGCATACAAATTAAAAGAGGATCATTTTACTGTGTGTGTGTGTGTGTGTGTGTGTGTGTGTGTTTTGCTGGTGAGTGGACCTAGGGGCATTCTAACTCTGAGGTACACCCTCAGCCCTATTTTTTGTTGTTTGTTTTTTTTTTTTTTTGAAACAGGGTCTCACTATATTGATGAGTTTCACTACTTGCTAAGGCTGTCCTTGAACCTGCAATCCTTCTGTCTCAGCCTCCCAAGTACTGGGATTATAAGCATGTGCCACCATGCCCAGCTAAACAAACTTTTGGATTACATGTATTCAACATTTCATTCAAAAAAGCCTTCCTGAGCCAAGCACCATGAAGAGCATTATGGTGGAGCATTCTGAAGAACTGTGGAGGACACAAAGAAAGAAGACGTGGTCTGTGCCCTCGGAGGGCTTGTGCTGCAATGATGAAGGTGGGTACGTCATCACAAAGACAAGGCATGATGTCCTGAGGGTGATGCTAGAGGTGCAAACTGAGGATAACCAAGCTTGTGCCGGTACGTCTCCTGACAACCAGCTCCTGATGACCAAGCATGGCCATTTAACCCAGTGGGTCTTTGAAGTTCACCTCCATCATCTCATTCGCCTCACAGTAAGGTGACCTGGCATTTTATCTAGGTAAATTGTTTGAAAGTCTTGTGGGGGCTATTTTACTATATTATATAAAAGTCCTGGAGAGAAAGGTCTCTGGAAGGCTTCAAAGAAGTGGCATTAGAACTGGGCCTGCAAGATAGGGATCCCCGGGTAGAAAGGAAGGAAAAACATTCTGAATAAAAGGAAGAAAAACAAGGAGCAGGAGGAGGAAATATAATGGTATGTTTGAACCAATGTTAATATGGAGAAGCTATGCCACAGAGAAAATGGGGGGAGGAGGTGCTGGAGAAACAGCTGGGAGGTTTGACCGAGGCTGGCTAGTTCACAGAGAGCAACTGTCCTTGCACCTTAACCCTGTGGACTGACTGGGGAACCCTCCCATACACCCAGGGCATGTCCAAATAGGGCCCATGCACTTCCCGCCTGCTGAATGTCCCTTGATCCTTACTGGAAAACACAGCTCATAGTCATTGTCATCTGTAGACCTGTGGAGGTCTACGTCTGGACAGGAAATAACAAATGGAGAACTAAGTCAATCATCACAACTGAATTCAACCAACATTTATGGAGCACTGTGCATACTGAATCACTCTGCTGAGCCCAGTGAGAAATACTTCACTGCACTCAGAAATTCACTGCATTCCAAAATTCAAAAGGGCAGTCGTTTATAATAGAGAATATGATATACTGAAATAAACCCCAGAAGCCAGGCATGGTGCCACATGCTTTTAATCTCAGTACTTGGGAGGCTGAGACAGGAGGATCACAGGTTTGAGGACAGCCTCAGCAAGTAGTGAGACTCTTAGCAACCTAGCGAGACCCTGTTTCAAAATAAAAATAAAATAGGGCTGGGGGTATAGCTCAGAAGTAGAATGCCCCTGGGTTCAATACCCAGTACCAAAAAAAAAAAAAGAGAAAGAACCCCCAGAAATATCCAGGGCCTTTGAATAAGACCTTCAAACCTTATTCCTACAGTGACGTGAAGAGTCCAACAAGTATCCAAGAAATGGTGTCACTGCCGCCAGTCAGGCCCAGGTGGCGTGCAGGGCCTCCGCACCCCATGGCGGCACAGTGCCACTTCAGTTGTATTCGGCAGAAGCAGATGGGAAGAAGCCTCAAAGTGGGGCAGCCAATACCCAGGCTTCCTCCAGTCTCCCAGGGTGTAGGCTTGAACCTGAAGTGTTGCAAGCCCTTCTATGACCTTCCCTAGATGTGGTTCCCAAAATCTCAGAGCAACTCCTGCTGGGGAAGGAAGAGGTGAATGGCTCCCTCAGTTAAGGGGAAGCCCGATCCTAAAATCCCCTGCCCTGCTCAGGCATGGCTTCCAGCGCCTTGCCGTTCTCTCGGATCCCTAACTTGGACCTTTTATCCAAATTAGAGATGAGCGTTATAAACCTGTTCATAATTACTTCATCCTCTTTATAAAACAAATCAAAACAAACAGAGAGAGTACAAAAAATATTTTTGTACCTGAGTATGACTTCCTCTTAGAAACAAATGAAAGCAGGCCTGGGGGTATAGCTCAGCGGTAGAGTGCTTGTCTAGCACGTGCAAGACCCTGGGTTCCATCCCCAGCAGAAAGGAAAGGAAAGGGGGAAGGGTAAGGGGAAGACTAAAACAGGAGAATCGCAGGTTCGAGGCCAGCCTCAGAAATTTAGCAAGGCTCTCAGGATTAGCAAAACCTTGTTTCAAAATAAAAGGTAAAGTAGGACTGGAGTGTAGCTCAGAAATAGAATGCCCCTGGGTTCAATCCCAAGGAAGGCAGGCAGGCAGGCTCGCCAGCCAAGGGCCTCAAAAACAGGCCTGGTTATTATCAGAAGTACAATTGGTCCTTTCAGCAATGCCCATTCGTGTCTATGGACTCCAAATGCATATCCCTTATATTTCCTCTTATACGTGGTAGGTGCACAGCTGTGACACACTCAGATGCTAATT
The DNA here is from genome assembly GCA_004027185.1 of Glis glis. Taxonomy (NCBI): domain Eukaryota; kingdom Metazoa; phylum Chordata; class Mammalia; order Rodentia; family Gliridae; genus Glis; species Glis glis. The sequence goes on along the minus strand of PVJS01022905.1, from coordinate 13,181 downwards.
GTCATTATCTATCGTTTTCTAAGATGTAAAGGGTAGCCGGGCATGGTGGCACACACCTGTAATCCCTGTACTTAGGAGGCTGAGACAGGAGGATTGCAGGTTCAAGGACAGCCTCAGCAAGTGGTGAGACTCATCAACCTACCAAGACCCTGTTTCAAAATAAGAAATAAAATTGGGCTAGGGGTGTAGCTCGAAGGTAAAATGCCTGTGGGTTCAATCCCCAGTACCACAAAAAATAAATAAATAAATAAAACGTAAAGGGTGGAAATATTGCAAATCCTTTGTAACTGTCCTCAAAACTACCTTGTTCTATCCCCAGAACAAAATCTTTCCTACTGGGAAAACATAGGAATGCATGCCCTGAATCAGATCTACGCAGTCACCAGGGGCTGGCCCTGCCACTCCCACGTTGGTCCTCTCCACGAACCAGGTACATAAGGAATTCTCAACCTTTTCTTTGCTCTTGCTGTTCTTTCAACCCCAAATGCCTTGCTCTCCTATTTGCCACTGACTGACACTGCCTCCCTCCCTCCAGGTTGGCAGTGAAACCTACCCCATTCCTCTGGCCCAGGAGACAGCACCTCCCCCTCCCTCCCTCATCCTTTTGCTTGCTCTGCTTCTATGAAGCCTGTATTTCATTATTTCTGTGACTGCAGTCAGTTATTTACCTGCTTGTCTCACTAAACTGCAAGCTCTTTGAGAATATGGGTTGGAAATTTTCCACTTACATCTTCACAGCACAGTGCTACACACACAGCTGTTCAAAAACGTCTGCTGAAGGACTTAATTCCTCTGAGCGTTTTACTTAAAGTATTTGTTTGCAGAAAAGTCTTCAACTTAATTTCATCACTATCATTATTTGTTTTCACAGTACTTACAGCCAGTTCTAAGAATCTTTTTAAACCTCTGCCCCAAGCCTGGGGGAATAAAAATTTTCCACCTTCTCTTACTACCCCGCCTTATGTCAAACACAGACATTATGTATCTCCCTCCCAATTATTTACAATTCATTCTTGGTTATCATCCATGTGTTGTCTTGCCAGGCTATGCTACTCAATAAAGACCAGTTTTTCAGAAGGATTGAGTGAAATGAAAAATTTGAGCAGAACATGCAGGTAAACCAGCAATAAGTTTACTACCACACAGTTGATATTTCATTCAATTTCTTCACCCACGATAGCTGTTGACAGAATGCTGTTTGAGGGTGTTTTGTTTTGGTGCTTGGGATTAAACCCAAAGGCATTCTAGCTCCAACCTACACCCCCAGACCTTTATTTAATTTTTATTTATTTATTTATTTTTGTTTCAAAATAGGGTCTCACTAGGTTGCTGAGAGCCTCACTGCGTTGCTGAGGCTAGCCTTGAATCTGCGATCCTCCTGTCTCAGACTCCCAAGTACTGGGATTACAGGTGTGTACCACTGTGTCCGGCTCCTCACGCTGTTAATAATTCACAATAATACACAAATGTTTTTTATTACACTTACTTAACAGGTCTGTTGTTACAGTCATAAGTTATTCCCATCTACTCAAGTAGTAGTGTCGAACCATTATTGAGAGGATTATGTTTAAATTCTTAAGCCATTCATTGTTTTTCTGAGGCGGTTCTAATTCACCTTTACCCTGAAGACACAAGTCTCTGAGCCCCAGGGTCTTTCTCAGGAGTCCCAAGCACAGAGGTTACCCAACAAGGAGCTGCTGTAATTAATTCTCTTCCATGTTCAAGCCCTGATGTTTTCCCTCACCATAAAGTTTAGGAATAAAAATACAACAGAAAAAGAAATTATTTACTATACAGTTCAACTAAACTAAGTACTAAATACTTAATCTAGCCACAAAACCCTGGGCAGGTTGCTTGATTTTAGCAGGGAAAAGTATAATTGTTAAAGAAACTTCCAATTCTAACATTCTGTGAGAAGACTGGGTGCTTTTATCTGATTTCCCATTTACCAGTGCACTCTGACTTACCTCATTCCGGCATAACTTAATTCCCCAACGTGTCTTTTATCAGCTTTACAACATCTTAAAATTTTAAAAATGATCAAGTTGTGCCACATTCTACACATAGTGTAATGAGGGAGACTCTTGGGTTAGTTTTTCAGACTGCACTGATATATTATTTTGGAAACCACAAAAAGAATGACTGGATCCAACAGTTCAACAATGAAAAAAACAACTCAAAAACAAGCAAAGGACTTGAATAGACATTCTTCCTCATGAAAAGATGCTGTGCATCACTAGTTATTAGGGAAATGCCAATCAAAACCATAGTGAGAGATCCTTTGCATCCATTAGGATGGCTCTTAAACACACACATACACATGCACACACACACACACACACACACACACACAAAGAAAATAACAAATGTTGGTAAAGATGTGCAGGAACTGAAATCTTTGTGCATTCATTGCTGGTGGGATATAAAATGGTACACCACAAAACAGTCTGGTGACTCTTCAAAATGTTAAACATAGAATTACCATATGATCCAGTAATTCTGCTGGATTAAATGAATTGTCAGCAGGACTCCAACAGATATGTTTACACCAACATTCACGGCAGCATTACTCACAATAGCCAAAAAGGTAATAACAACCCTAGTGCTCATCAACAGATGAATGGATTAACAAAATGTGGGGGCATTGTTTAATCTTAAAAAGGAATGAAGTTCTGACTCATGTACAACATGGATGAGCCTGGACAACATCGTGCTAGGTCTGTTTTATTAACAGACACAGAAGGACAAATACTGTATGACTCCACTTACATGAGGTACCTAGAAGAGTCAAGGTCACTAAGACAGCAAGGAGAATGGCCATTGCCAGGGACTGAGGGAAACTGAGTAACTGTTTAATGTGAATTGAATAGAGTTTCTGGTTCAGATGGTGGAATGGTCTGGAAATGGATAGTGGTGGTTTCACAACATTGCAGATGTACTTAAACACCCCCAAATTGTATATTTAAAGATGATTATAATCCAGGTGTGGTGGTACACGCTTGTAATGCCAGTACTTGGGAGGCTGAGACAGGAGGATCACAGGTTCACTGCCAGCCTTAGCTACTAGGTGAGGCCCTCCTCAACTTAGTGAGACCCTGTTTCAAAATAAAGAATAAAAAATAGCCTGGGAGTGTAGCTCCGAGGTAGAATGCCCCTGGGTTCAATCCCCAGTACCGCAAAAAAAAAAAAAAGATGATTATAATAGTAAATTTTGTAAATTTTTCCACAGTTAAAAAAAATGACTTGATATGAATTCGGGAATTCACTACTTGGGCTGACACTGTTTCCTTCAAGCTAATTACAGACAATAATTATTCTTTAATTTGGGTGACTTGTATTCACTATGGCTACACACAGACACACACAAAATGATGATGCATTTTTAAAATTAACAAAGGGACCATTTCCTCTTTATGGTGATATCTTCTCAAACCATGTGAGAAGAAAAGTCTCCACTAATCACCACAAAAAGCTAGGATCTCCCAGCTCCAAACTCCAAGGAGGAATTTAGGGCAGGAGTATTTATTAAGCAGCAGGGTTAGTGACAGTGTGCATCCTGGGGGAGAGGGAAGTAGATAATGGAGATAACCATCAAGATTTAGCCACATCAGTCTTCCTGAATGACAAAGACACCACACCACAGTTTTACATACCAAACTGAATGTGGAAGAATTGTGAGAAAACACCAATAACAACAAAACAGTATGCTGTTTTATGCCTATTTTACAATCTGTTAAGAATCTGTTTTTCAAAAAATAAAATGTATTCCCTTGATCAAAAATCTGCCACATTAGCACTGTGTCTTCCTATACAATCTGAGACAACCTGATGTGGCCCAAGGAAGAGAAACTCTGAAAGGGTTTCATAGATAGTCTCTACATTAGCACTGTGTCTTCCTATACAATCTGAGACAACCTGATGTGGCCCAAGGAAGAGAAACTCTGAAAGGGTTTCACAGATAGTCTCTAGTCCCTGCTGGGACTATCCTCCTCGTGCCTAATAGCTGATTCTCCATCTGAATAACTTAGACTCCTCACAATGATGAATGGATGAAGATCCATCAAGTTGGCTGGCTAACTCAAATCCAAACTGATTTCTTTTCTTCCTTTTTATACCTCCCCCAGCATACAGTTAGCACAATAAACACCCACCAAATGACTGACTGCATGATCAAAATAGTCAGCTGCTTCAGTCCAGCTCCCTCCTCTACCCCATCTCCCAAATTACAAGCTAACTTTCAGGAGTTGTGAAGAAAAAAACGTGATGCACTAAAAGCACCTGTAAAAGAAGCAAATCCAGCCGGGCATGGTGGTGCACGCCTATAATCCCAGTATTTGGGAGGCTGAGACAGGAGGATCGCAGGTTCAAAGCCAGCCTCAGCAACTTAGCGAGACCCTTAGCAATTTAGTGAGACCCTTTTTCCAAATAAAAAAATACAATAGAGCTGGGGGTGTAGCTCAGAGGCAAAATGCCCCTGGGTTCAAACCCCAGTACCACAAAAAGAAAAAAAAAAAGCCAATTCTCTCCTATAACATTTTCAATTCACCCTGCATTCACCTGTCATCGGTATGGCCATACCCAAAAGTGGAAGGAAGCCGGGCGTGGTGGCGCACGCTTGTAATCCCAGTACTTTGGGAGGCAGAGACCAGAGGATCCGGGTTTGAGGCCAGCCTTAGCTCTCTCTACTTAGTGAGGCCCTCCGCAACTTCATGAGACCCGGTTTCAAAATAAAGTATAAAAAATAGGGCCGGGAGTGTAGCCCGGAGTTAGAAAGCCCCTGGGTTCAATCCCCAGTACCGCAAAAAGAAAAAAAAAGTGGAAGGAACAGTTCATCTGCATCCCCAACTGGGGCCTTCCTTGCAGGCTCCCCAAGTTTCCACCTTCATTCTACAAGGGAGAGAAGAAAGGGGAGCAGTAGCACCATTGTGGGTCCTTGGGGGTACCAGAACACCCCACATCCCCAGGCAGGTCCTCTTGAGGATGTAGTCTCATGTTTGACTTCTCTGCTCTTCCTTCCTAATTACAGGTTCTAAACTTTAAAGCTCTGCTGAACACTGCCTATGAGTTAAATTTCCCCATATGAACAGAATCCCAACATCCCAAGAAAGTCAATAAGAACTTGCCTTTAGGATTATAATTGTAAAGTGAGATTATACTTTTCTGTTCTTCTGTCAGTTGCAAATCCCTAAACCTACTAGAATTCACTTAAAACTAATCTGCAGTGTTTTTATTGGAAGAAAGCAATCAAGAAAGCTCTGACCCACTGAGCAACTGGGAATTTCGTTGCTGAAGGCTTGGTTTAGTCTTTATTTTTCTAGCTGCTGGCCCTGCTAACATGATTCCGTGAAGGTCGCATTTAATCTTGCAGAGGAAAGCTACCTAAGCAGTTCTTAGGTAGGCTTCAGTAAAAATAAATTGCCTTGGCTCTATGAATAAGTCTGTTGCCTCAACCCAGCAATTATAGTCAAAGAGAACAAATGAAGGCAACTGTAAAATACCGCACTTGATTTCAAAAGAATTTCACTGCATATACGTTATGCCCTGAAAGTGTTTGTTCATAACAATAACAAAATTATTGTTAATAAGGAAGCCATGGAGAAAGTAGCAGCTCTCAAATGTGTACCTCCAGTTTATCACCAAATATAACACATTTATATGTATAAGAAGCATCAGTACCGTCATTGGGACTCCACTGTCAGAGAGATAGACTAAGAAGATTCTTTCAGCCAAGAGTGATGGTGATGGCACACACTTGTAATCCCAGTAACTGGGAGGCTGCGACAGGAGGATTACAGGTTCTAGGACAGTCTCAGCAAATTGTGAGACGCTCATCAACCTAGCAAGACCCTGTTTCAAAAATAAAAATAAAACAGGGCTGGGGGTGTAGCTCGGAGATAGAATGCCCCTGGGTTCAGTCTCCAGTACCACAAAAAAAAAAAGAAGATTCTTTGAAAGGTCTGGGTACACAGAAGAAAAGCCAAGCAATTTCTCACCTTCTAGGTGTTGAACCCTTATACAAAGAGACAAGTTCTAGCACAGAGTGACAAATCTCAACGTTCACGTGCTTAATACATATACCATTAGGTTTCTACCACAAAGCAAAGCTGTGCCATCCTGAGCTGGAACTCAGCTTTCTGAGCTGACCTTTGCTTTGCAACTGAACATCACAGCAACAAATATTTACCTAGTTCTTACTGCATACCAAGTACTGGAAGGGAATGAAAGAAATGGGACCTGATCCAGACTCTTAAATAGCTCACCAGGTAAGTGACAGAAACAGAAAATTCCAAGTAATCAAAGGTTTCCACAATAGACCAAGAGGCTGAAAACACTCCTCAGGATGTCTATGGCTCATTGGCTGTAGGAAGGGCACATGCAGTGTGCTGCTTCTATAGGAATTCATAGCATTTTATACTTTTAGGCTCAAGAGATCAGGTAAGGCTTTGTGGGGAGAGGCAAAAGGAGATCCATGCAGTTATAACTAAAATGCCACTCTAACTGCTTTCCTTCAGTCTTTTTAGGTTTAGTCACTGCATTAAACTTTCCCCCCCCATATTTCTCTTCACATCTTACTTCATTTCTAATCCTACACCACCCAGCAGAGTAGCCACTAGCCACATGTGTCTACTGAGCACTTGAAATGTGGCTGGGCTGAATTAAGACAGGCTGCAGGTAAAAAAGACACACTGAACTGTAAGACAATATGAAAAAAGAATGTAAAATATCTCAGTAATGTTTTACACTAATGGCATACTTTGTATAATTTATTATTAGATGAGTTTTATCTGCTTCTTTTTACTTTTCTAATGTGGCTACTAGAAAACTGGAGAGATATGTGTGGCTCACACTGTGTTTGTATTACACACTATGGTCCTAATCAATTTTTTTTTTCTTGGCTGTACTTTAGCATTTGGTCTCTGAGCTAATGGTTGCACCCAACCCTAGTTTCATAATAATCCAAAAATACCTCCATATTCATAAATAGAGTGAAACTATTCTAAAATTTTTCAGATAATAATTAGGCATTTGGAGTCTTCTTCAGTTGTAAAAAGTCAGAGGTCATACTCTAAGTCAGGTATGTTGGCATATGTCTGTAACCCCAGAACTTGGGAGACTGAGATAGAAGAATCACAGGTTTGAGACCAGGCTCAGCAACTTAGTGAGACCCTGCTTCAAAATAAAAAATAAAAAGGGTTAGGGGTGTAGCTCGGAAGTAGAACACCCCTGGGTTCAATCCCCAGTAACACACACACACACACACACACACACACACGCACACACACAGTATTTCTAAGTCAGACTCCAACAGGCGACTGTAAAGGTGGGTGTGTAGGGAAAATAAAACTTCCCCAGATTCCTCAACGCTACTGAAAAATGTTCTAGCCTCCTGCAACCTGGGTATGGACACGATATAAAAATGGTAGGCCAGCCAGGCATGGTGGTACAGGCTTGTAATTCCAGTACTTGGGAGCTGAGACAGGATGATCATAGGTTCATATCCAGCCTCAGCAACAAGGCTCTCGGGCAACTGAGCAGGATCCTGTTTCCAAATAAAAAAATAAAATAAAATATGGCTGGGGGTGTAGCTCAGATTTAGAATGCCCCTGGGTTCAATTCCTAGTACCAAAAAATAAATAAATAAGTAGGGAGAGTATAGCATATAACGACAGGGAATATTTTTTACTCTTCACATACCTTAAGAATTAGATCTGTAGTCTAAATTAACTGCCCTCATCCAAAAAGATACTAAAACCTCTTATCTCCTCACAAGGACTAGATATTAGTAAACACCATGCACCAGGTTCCTTGTTAAGTTCCCAAAATGCTAGGAATACCCCTGTCCGTAGGCATGTTTACTTGTATAAAGTCAGCAGATGTCTTCCAGCTTTCCCATCAGACTTTATCATCCCCAGCATAAAAAGGTCTAACTCCAAAGTCAAGAGTGTCCCTATTAACTACCATCTTGCTCCCCCCCGCCTCCAAAATGCTTTCAATGACATTGGTGCAAAGACAGAAAATCGACCTGCCCGGTTGCCTCTTCTCTCCTCCACTCAAGTCAAGTGCCTTCTTGAGTGGGGCCACTAATCCGCTCTCCACCTTATTTTCTTTTTTTATCCCCCATTCCCCAACTCTCACTTCCCAACACCCTCCCCATTCCTATTCCATCACCCCACTGACACCATCTAGGTGTTAGGACACTCTCTTCTCACCAGTGTAATTTTTCTCATCTTCTATAAATCCAGGTTAAAGAGAACAAAAAAATTTCAAAAATAATGTTGGCTTTCACTTGAAATAAAGCAATTTGTATGCAGTTCTGTCTCACTCAAAATGTCAACCTCGTGAAATGAGGAAGTTAGTAGGATTCTAAGCTTATGAGGCCTGGACAGTATCTTCTACCTACAAAGCACTTCTTTGGATGCTCCAAAACCCTGACATTCATAAGCTCAATAAGGACAACCTAAATGTAAGCTCATTCTCCTTTGATCACACTAAGCATGCAAGTATCAAATGCTATTATACAGATAGCTAAGTATGCTTGAAAAGAAATTATTTATGAAAATTAGATAGCAAGTAGTTAACTCTCAAAAATGTTTGTTTAATGAAAACTGCTGGACAGGTTTTTAATCACAAAAATCCTAAATTGAGATTTTTGTTGAACTAAATTGGTCATGTCCTTGAGATAAAAATGGTTAGGCCCCATCATCAGAAGGACCCTCATGAGTCTGTTTCTCATATGAAGACATTCTTTGCCCAACTCTAGTTCTTTCTTGCTTATTGGAGCTGAATACTAAGCTGATAAAGGGGGATGTAAGCCAGAACAGAAACAAAACACAACACACACACACACACACACACACACACACATTGTATGGCCTTCCTGGTCAAAGAGACAAATCCATAAAACAAAATCCCTCTTGCTTCTCCAAAATGGAAAATTCACAGTATCACAACTGTAACACAAACACCATTTTTGTATGACAAGCAAGGTCAACATGGGCACAGCCAACCTAAGAGTGACCAGAGGTCCCCTACTCAAAGCACTGCTTAAAATGTGGAAACAGGTTCTCTGTGCCTGCCTGCCTGCCTGCCTGCCTGGCATAGCCTCAGAGTCAACGCAAAGATCAAAGAGCTGGCGCTGGGCAGAGATGCTTGGTTCTGGGCTTCTCCACCTTTGCCCTGGCCCTGCACTTGAGCAAGGCTGGGGCTGGGGATCTGGCACACACCAGGGAATAAGAGTTCACTACAGGGGTAGGAGAAGCAGGGAGAGGAAGGGGCTGTAGACAGTCTCACACCTAAAGGGGTCTTGCATGGTTTCTAAAAGCTCCCTTCCCCTAGGTCATTTTGTTAAGAGACATACCTCTCGTCCCTTAAGGATGATAGGATCACCTAGCTAGGTTTTTTTCTTTTTTTGATACTGGGGATTGAACCCAGGAGCATCCTACTTCCAAGCTACACACCCAGCCCTTTTTTATTTTGAAATGGGGTCTTGCTAGGTTGCTGGGAGTCTCACTAAGTCATTGAGGCTGGTCTTGAACCTGTGATCCTCCTATTTCAGCCTCTCAAGTACTGGAATTACAGGTGTGCACCACCACACCCAGCTCCTAGCCACATCTAAATAATAAAAATGGGCACACGAAGGCTTCCTAAATAAACACATATGTTTCAGATACTTCATCAAAAGATGAAGCTTACGAGGAGGAATTTAATTTAAAGGGATCCGTGAAGGTAAAAAGCTGGAGATTACAGGCCTGCCGTTTGCTCTGAATCCAGAGAGGGCCAGGAATCCTCAGGACAAGGTCATCACCCAGCATCAGCCACCTGGGGGATGGATTCCCAGGCTATTTCCCTTGGTATTTTATAAAAAACATCGGCTTCAGGTTTAAATCTGGTCCCCATAGATAACTTATCATTCTTTGTGGAGAAATCAAAGTTGAACCAAACCTCCTCACCCCCTTTGTCCACCAGCTACTCCCACCATGAGAACCACACTCCTCCACGTAGCCTATTAGTATGAAGCTGACATTCTATACTAAATATTGATCCACTCAGGCCAAAAGTAGGGCACAAATGGGGCAGACACGGTCAGAAAAGTTCTGACCTCCCACTCCTGTGTGAGAAGAAATATAGTGTTCAATATAGTCGGAAAGAATTGAATTTGTACTACTACTAATAATAATTGCTATTTCACAGCATTTCATTTTTATGTTATTTTGTGTGGTTTTGTGTTATAAATATACACTATTATATTTATTTTCACATATGTCTTCACATATGTAATGTTGGGCACATAAATATTTAATGAATACAAGTTAACCAAGTCCCTTTAAAGATGATGAAGCAAAATATTGAAATCAGCTAAGTGCAAAATTGTAAGAACAGACAATGAATTGAAGAGTCTTGCACAGTGGTAAAGAAAATTCAGACTAAAGCACAATGAGGCTTGGGAAGATGTTTTATCTGATAGAAAGAAGGAAAATACACTGGTCCAATCACTATTACTTCCATATCATTTGGTCTCCATGGATACCACCTCACTTTTCTTCTGCCAGAAAAAAAATCATTGATAATAATTCGCTGTTAAATATTTTCTTGATACTTTACATATAATACTTATCCCATGTCTAATTCCTTAGCATTGTTTATACACTCTCAAAAGAAGTAAAATGCCTTCTTACTAGGAATTCTATATACCATTGTCAATGACAGATCCAGTCATGATTCCCTGGCCTTTTTTGCGTTAGTAATAATCAGCTGGAGCCAAGTATGGTGGCATACACCTGTAATCCCAGTACTTGGGAGGCTGAGACAGGATCATCGCAGGTTCGAGGCCAGCCTCAGCAATTTAGCAAGACCCTCAGCAATTTAGAAAGAGCCTGTTTCAAAGTAAAAAAATAAAAAGGGGCTGGGAGCATAGTTCAGAGGTAGAATGCCTCTGAGCTCAATCCCCAGTTCCAAAATAATAACAGTAATAATCTGATAGAATTTTGAAAATTAATGCCTTACACATTTGTAAATTGCTGTAGTTTATGTAATGTTCTTTTATACACAGTATTTCAGATGTTCCTAAAAGCAGCCCTATAAATATTATTACTACCTTCCATAGAACTAACCCCAAAAGGTAATTACTGTATATTTGTTGTTGTTGTTGTCGTCGTCAGCTTACCAACTAGTCTTTCTTGATTTCATAGAGCCTAGTACTGTGTCATGTCTGGTGCACAGTAAATATTCTATGAACGTTTACCAAATGTCTAAATAATTTCCCTTGACTGCTTTAAGCCCTTTTGGTAGAAGGCAGATAGGGTACTTTGACCCAGATACTCCATTTTAGAATTCAGTGGTCTGTTCACTATCAAAAGGAAATTATGTGAAAACGCTCCAAAAACAACAGAACTCATGCTAGATAATGCTAATAAAAATGCAATGTCCTTGGTAACACAAAAATATCAATGCACATCAAATGCTGAACATCCAAAGTTTGAAATTTTCTACTACTAAGTTTAAACATCTTTAGCTCTAGTATATTAAATATTTGCCTAATAAAATATTTCAGGAGGCAGGGTAAGAGAAAAGTAGGACCACAGTTCACAGAGCTGTCAGAACTTTATGACAACCATTTGTTTGCCATAATTTGCCTCCAATTTGACTACAAACCCTTACTTTTGATTATAAGGACATTATTACAGGTAAGTAAGTCTGAAATACGGGGACTTATTTCTCACTTCTGAAGGTCAACAGAAAAAGAACAACTCATTGAGAATGAAATATGTAAACGTTTAATTTTGAAAAGCAGTTACAAATCATAACAGTAAGGAACTCTTGGATTCAAGAGGCCAAAATCTAACTTCTTACACAACAAACTAAGTTATAAATTATAATCATTCACCAATTACAGTGAAATTCTGGACTTTGCCACATCAATCAATAGATGTTCCAAGGTTACTCTCAGACATGCCAGGTTAAGTCCCAAATATTCCATTTGCTGCTGAACTTGCCTTAGAAAAGACAAGTTTTTCCAGGATATTTTAGGTTTCTATTTTTGTCGTTTCTTTCCACACCCCCCGTGTGTGTGTGTGTGTGTGTGTGTGTGTGTGTGTGTGTGTGTGTGTGATGAAGTTAAACAGGGTCACCCTCGGGCCCTGGAAGGGTGTGTGCATCTAACACCATCCACCTTTCATAGGCAGTCTGTCCCCAGACCCCTGTCTGCACCTGCCCCAGAGCACCAGGCTGCTAAGTTCAAATGCAACTTGCAGTGGATCTGAAAACTAATAAATGACTGCAGGCTTAACGGCAACCTTAGTGATTCCTGAAAATCCACAACAGGAAATATAACTATCCTCCACCCTCCCGAACCATTCATCAAAAGCAGACCGAGTCACAGCCACCGGGAGGCCAGTGGCAGAAAGCAACTGCCAGCGCCACTTTTCCTCATTTAAACAGACGCTGCATTTTCTTATTCCATAACCAAGGACAAGGAGGACTACCGGTGCCCACAGTGGAAGGAGGGCGGGTGACAGGTCCTCAAGCTCCCAGCACGCCGGGGTCAGAAGCAGCGGTGCAGACCACCCCGCGACGCGTGGCCGCCTGCACAGCCTCTGCCAGGTCCTGCCTCCAGCCCGGCGCCTCACCTGGTGCGCGACCGTGGCCGCGCCGGGCGCGGGCCGCCAGCCTCCTTCCTCCCCTCTCCGGCTCCCCAGGCGCGCGGGGCCGGCGCCCCGGTGCGCGACAGTGCCCGCGCCCTGCGCACCCCGCGGGCTCCCGGGGCGGCTCTGGGGCGCCGGCCGCCGGGCCGTGCGGCGGGGAGCGGGCGGGCGCCGCGATTGGCCGCGGCCGGCATCGCTCGGTGGGCGAGCCCGGCCGGCCGGGCGGAAGGGAAGTGGCGGCCGCGGCTTTGCACCAACCATGTTCGGCCGGCGGCGAGTGTCACGGGCGCCCGGAGCGGGTCGGAGGGCACGGGGCGGGCGCTCGCGTCCACACCCCACCCGCCGCCGCGCTCCCCGCCCCCACCGCGGCCGAGGCGGCCGGCCCAGCGCGAGGCCCGGGGCCGCGGGACCGGAGGCGCGGGCGCTAGGCCGCGGCGGGCCGCTGACCCCGGGCGCGCGGGGACCGTGCGGCGACAAAGCCGCGGGCGCGGGCGCGGGCGCGGGGAGGAGGGCGCGGCGCCCCCCGAGCGGCCCGGCCCC
>PVJS01022904.1:0-30107 GCA_004027185.1 Glis glis | reverse complement strand
TTTTTTTTTTTGCGGTACTGGGGATTGAACCCAGAGGGGTTCTACCTCCGAACTACACCCCCGGCCCTATTTTTTATACTTTATTATGAAACCGGGTCTCACGAAGTTGCGGAGGGCCTCACTAAGTAGAGAGAGAGACAGAGAGAGAGAGACAGGGAGAGAGAGAGATAGAGAGAGCTGAGGCTGGCCGCGAACCGGATCCTCCGGTCTCTGCCTCCCAAAGTACTGGGATTACAGGCATGTGCCACCACGCCCGGCGCCAAAATTTTGTAATATTTTGTAAGTGAAACTACTTAATTCGGTATTATGAACCACCTCTCTGAGTTTCAATTTTTCTTATCTGTAAAATGAGAAAGGTATGGTAGAAATTGTTGATCACCCACTAAAATCCATTCTCCCCATCTTGTGGGCATGTTATGTTACATTTCCCTCTGTCCTGGCCACAGGACTACATTCTTTCCAATGGAATGTGTGTGGTAGGGATGTATGCCAATTCTGGGCCTGCATCTGAGAATGGTGCACTTCACCTGTGCTGTCTTCCCTCTCCTGCCAGGAATGGATTGGTGACCACTAAATTTTTAACTATAGAATTGCCTGAAGAAGTGGTAGAGCCACACAACAGAAGGAGCCAGACTCTCTGAAAGACTGTGTGGAGCAAAACTGGGCCACTCACCAGGACAGATCACCTCTCCACTGTTATGTGGATGAGAAATAAACGTCTTTGTTCTTGAAGCCATTGTATCATTGGTCTCTTTGTTATAGTCATTTAGCTTTGGCCCTAACTAATGAAGGACGGTAATAGCAACTGACTTGCCTCCTTCATGGGATTTTTGTGAGGCTCAGATGAAAGAAAACGGCCAAGGGCTGGGGATGCGGCAAAGTGGTAGAGCGCTTGCTTAGCATGCACAAGACCCTGGCTTCCATCCCTAGCACTGCAAAAGAAAAAGGAGGGGAGGGAGGGAGGGAGGAAGGAAGGAAGGAAGGAAGGAAGGAAGGAAGGAAGGAAAAAGAACACAGCAGGGTTCTGTGCAAATGTTTATAGTGCCATCTTTTACTTGATTACCCAACATTAAAGATTCTTCCAGACCTCAACAATAGCACTCTGTAAAATGGTGACACTGGACTCTGGGATATCTAGAGATTGTTCTATTCTTCCTGACTGGAAAGATACTACTTTGGGATAAAGAATTAGAAAACACATATAAAATGGCTAACAGATTTTGTTAATTACCACCAACTGTGTCTTGACTATATTTAGGAACTATGAGCTAATGTTAACAGTGGTAAATGACTGGCTATTGAAAGCAACTGACATGTTAGATAAACTTAATTTTATAACCATTTCAGAAGCTGGTGGCAATCTCTAAAGTGCCCATATGAGCCACAATATATTAAGTGTCATTAGTTGTCTAGACTTTGCCAGGAAACCAGTTTAGAGTGACAGGATTTATGGTTTCATACTCCTGTGAGGGTACAAAATTCACTAAACCACATTAGTCTGCTGAGAGCCAAATATTAACTCTCAGTTGATTCTTGCTTTACACAAAACATTTCCATTCCCAAAGTATAGTCTATAACAAGTCACGGTGTGTGTATGTGTGTGAAGGAAAGCTTCATAGTAGAACAAGTGTACATCTGAAGTAGATGTGAGCAGACATTTGTGTGTGTGTGTATGTGTGTGTGTGTGTGTGTGTGTGTGTGTGTGTGTGTGTGTGGTGCTGGGTATTGAACCTAGGGGCATTCAACCTCTAAGCTATACCCCCAGCCCTATTTTTTATTTTTTATTTGGAAACGGGATCTCACAAAGTTGCGGAGAGCATCAATAAGTTGATGATGCTGGCCTTGGACCTGCAATCCTCCTGTCTCAGCCTCCCAAGTGCTGGGATTACAGGTGTATGACACCATGCCTGACATAAGCAGACATTTTTTTTTTTTTGCGGTACTGGGGATTGAACCCAGGGGCATTGTACCCCCGAGCTACACCCCCAGCCCTATTTTTTATTCTTTATTTTGAAACAGGGTCTCACTAAGTTGCAGAGGGCCTCACTAAGTAGCTGAGGCTGGCCACAAACCTGCAATCCTCCTGTCTCAGCCTCCCAAGTACTGGGATTACAAGTGTGTGCCACAGTGCCCAGCTGTGAGCAGACATTTTTAAGAAAAAAAAGAAAAAGAGGAAAGAAAACCATTGGCTGCTTTGAATGGCCATGCATGGCCTCCGAGCTTTGTTTAGGTCTTGTGGGATGGGAAAATGGAATCTTGTCCCTTCATATGGGCAGAGCCAGATCTGATGTGCCAGAGGAAGTGGTTTATTAAATTTTTTGGAAAGAAATATTTACATGGTCTCATTGACACTGCTTTGATTTGATTATCAACGCTTAATACTAGAAAAGGAAAACCATTAATATTTCCCATCAGGAAACGTGATCCATTAGGAAAAGCCCTAGGAGGGGTTTTTCAGATGGAAAGAACAGTGCCCTAGACTAAAATCCAGCTGTGATGGAGTCTGGAATGACGAGAAAGGACATCCTGGAAAACCAGATGAGAAAACGTGCGACTTGTAATAACTAAGCGCAATGCAATCACTTTTCTTTGGAATCGCACACACCAGCGACTCTAAGCAAGTTCCCAAGGCCAACTGTTTGCTTTTGACACCGGCAGCTGCTTCTCCCAGCAATGGCTTAAACAGAAAGTCAACAGGAGTCACATTGGCAGGAAAGAAGGATCATCTTAGGTGCTTAATGAAAGAAAAGATCTGAGTTTGTTTATAATAAGTAAATATTAGTGGTTCACGGCACGTTTGGGAATTTCCTTCATGGTCATAAATGTCAAAGAGAAATGTTTTTCCTTTATTATTAGGTCTTAGACTAATTTACCCAAATACAAAACTGTCTTTGCCCAATGAGAAAGAGAAAAATAAAAGTAAATGAAGTGAGTAATTAAACAGGGAAAAGAAAAGAAAGTGAGACTGTATTTTACTATGGCTCATGAAGTTCTCTTTGGGCTGAAAAGGATTAACTGTGAGGATTTTATGCTGTGAGGAGCTGATGGGATGGATTTGTGACAGAAGAGAGCGATGGGGATGGATACGCAGCACCGTCAGACATCTCTTGTTCAGCATCTATCTTGCTGAAGATGAGGGACTACGTAAGGTATTAAGGCAGAATTGAGTCCCAGAGCACTGTATGAGGAATTACAATGACTGGGACAAAATATGCTTTCACTTGGTTTTATCTGGATTGATTTGATTTTGTACATCATATTAGAGTTCCCCAGAGAAACAGAACCAATAGGAAATGCATACTATACATACATAATATATATATGTATATATGTTGCAGGCTTTGTTAGTCATCTGCCTTGAGGTCACCTAGACCGATAAGCAAAGACCCTGACATCTTCCTTGTTTAGCCTTTCCTTCCCTGATTCATATGTGACTACCTTGATGTTTTCCCCTGACTCACCCCATCACTGCTTTGCTATCTTCTGTGATCAATTATGTTTTAGTTATAATGCTCAATAAAAGCAAGATGCTGGTAAAAGGATGGCAGGAGAGAGAAAAGATGTCTCTTCTCCTCCCCGGCCTCCTCAGATCTTGTCATGTTGAATCCGTTGTCATACATGTGAGAGACTTCTAATGAATCAATCAACATGAACACCATCCGCAACAAATGGCGCTGCTACATGTATATAATATGTATATATAGAATAAGGAATTAAATAAATATAAGGAATTAATGGCTTGGGTGATTATGGAGGCTGAGAAGGCCCAAAGATCTGCAGTTACAAGCTGGAGACCCCAGAGAGCTGATGTATAGTTCCAGCCTGAGTCTGAAGGCCTGAGAACCCAAAGAGCTGATGGTTTTAAGTTCTGGTCTGAGTCCAAGTCAGAAGGCAGGAGACCAGGGGCCCAGCTCCAAGACCATCAGACAGAGAGCAGATTCTCCTTTATTCTGCACTTTGTTCTATTCAGGCCTTTGACAGCTTGGAAGAGGCCCACCCTCATAGGGGCGGGCCATTTGTGTTACTCAGTTCACCCATTCAAATGTACTCCCATCCAGAAATACCCTCACAGATGCACCCAGAGTAATGCTTCACCAAGTATCCGGGAATCCAGTGACCAGCAAGCAAGCTGACACATAAAATGAACCATCACAGTCATATTATGTAAATATTGAATTTAGTATGATTTTAGTAACTCAGCATACATGTTGTGATGATCACACAGGATCTTTAATGCTTCACTCCTCCCCTCTCCCCAACTAAATACTCCTTTGTGAAATTAGCATCAGAGAGAACGGAGGTAGAGAGGGAAAGAATGATAACCGTTCTCCTCCTTGTCCTGTCCTGTTGGTATCTTGTCCTCAGGATATGTTTCATCCTGCTCTGGCCTAGCAGCAAGCCATACATTGTGACTATTAGTAAATTGGTACCTCTTTGGGGAAAAAATTTCACAAAATCTACCAAAAGCTTAAGAGCATGCATGCTCTGTGAGCTAGGAATTTCAACTTAGTGCTCATCCTAAGAGAATAATCAGATCTTCACCACAGAATTTTGTCTTCCTTGTTGGTGGTCATGATAGAATTGAAACTCAAATAGTCCCATAAAATAAATTCTGTGTAATATGATACAAGTTTATTTACTTATCATTCTGTTGCCTTCTGCTAAATTTTCTTCCAACTTTTTGTTTTGAAAAGTTTCAAGCATAAAGAAAAGTCAAAGGAATATTACAGTGAAAACTCATGTATCTTTCACCAGATTCTCCAGTTGCCAACACTTTTTGCCACATTTACTTTATTGTTCTAGTGTGTGTGTAAGTGTGTACATGCATACACACATGCACATATACACGTAGGTATAGTAGAATCAGAAAATCAAACAGTCTATGGGTATTTATCAAAATTGTGCTGTGTGACTGGAGAAGATCCTGAACACAGCAAGGGCAAGCCTGCCCCGTCATACAGAACTCTGGCGCCTCACTCAACTAGAGGAACACAGGCTGCTTTCCGAAGAAAATCTCTTATTTACTAGCAATTATTTCCTTGGTTTATCTCTACATAGAAGTGAGATTCGAATTTTATTTAGGCATAGGTCCTAGACAGAGTCTTCAGTTTGCTAAAGTTAATACACAATATTCTTTCTTTGAGGAATCATGGGGAAAAATCTTTCAGCCCTCGGCCCCAGAAAGAATCATCCTTCTCTTAAGCCATAAATTTGTTTTGTCTTCTGGTATATGTATCCCATGCAGGTGCAACTGTTTTTCTCCTTAAAAAAGAAACTCAGATTCCCTGCTTCCAGCAAAGCATAGTAGATGTTCTTGGTGACTTACCGAGATCCTCTTGGAATCTACTGTTTCATTGTGTGTTGGTGTATTCATGGCAAGCACCTGGACTCCTCCTGAGGCCTTTCTCTCCACCTGCCTGTGGGGTAGACTAGAAGCCTGGGGAGCTACTGGTCTCAGGAGCATTCCCAGTCAATGGTGGATGGGATAACGTTGAAGGATGTGTCACACAGAATGGGATTAAGCCTCCAGTTTCCTGCAGTGATAAATCCAACAACTTTTTGGCTTCTTTCCCTTTTCTATCTTATTTCTCCACTTTGTTACTGGTACTTCCTATCTAATAAACTACTTGTACTTCAATCTTGGTTCCAGAGTCTGGGGAACCCAGCCCAAGATGCAAAGTGTACACCACCCAGAAGAAATAGTTCCATGATGGTTTATGGTTGAGATCAAATCATTAAGGATCTGTCATCCTGGCAAAAGATGTGCTCTGGAGAATAGTGACTCTCAATTATGTAAGGACAGAGTTGAAGCTGGGTTTAGTGGCACGTGCTGCAGTCCCAGCTATGCAAGGGACTGAGAAGGGAGGATCACTTGAGCCCCAAACTTGAGACTACCTGGGCAACATACGGAGACCCTGTCTCAAAAAAAAAAAAAAAAAAGGAAGGAAGGAAGGAGTGAATTAAATTGCAGCTCGACCAACCACAAGTACAGGGAACCAACTTGTTTCCTCATTAGTCAGGGTATCAGTACCATGTAGACAAGTTCAGGGAACACTCTTTCCCCTGCAACATTACCTAACTAGAGGAAACAATGGTAGTTCTGAATTGACCAGACCTTTTTTTTTTTGAGGTACCGGGGATTGAACCCAGGGGCGTTCTACCTCCGAGCTACACCCCCGGCCCTATTTTTTATACTTTATTTTGAAACAGGGTCTCACGAAGTTGCAGAGGGCCTCACTAAGTAGCTGAGGCTGGCTGCAAACCCGGATTCTCTGGTCTCCACCTCCCAAGTACTGGGATTACAAGCGTGCGCCACCACACCCGGCCTGACCAGACCTTTTGATAATCTGTACTCCTGGAATTGAAATGCGTGGTGGGTTCTGCCTGGAGAGTAATCCCGTTTAGATCATGTGATGCTCCTGTTCCCCACCCTAGCTATAGCTGATTGGACCAGTGTGGGAAGCAAATCTGGAGGCTGTCCAGCAGCATGTGACCTGACATGAGGGAGTCTGAAATAGAAAATACTGAAGGCACTTGCCCATTAGCGGTAAACCTTGGGAGGAAGCGGTGCCATGAGCCAGGGTCTGAGTCGAGCAAACAAAGGCATGTGAGAAAGCGTAACAGTGAGGGAGCCCGCCTACAGAAAGCAAGCCATCAGATGAGTGTGGAGAGAAGCAGAGATGTTGAAAGTCCAATTCTCAGAAGTTTCGTGCTTTCTGGGATTTCCAATTCCAGTTCCTGGCCATGCAAGTTCTTACATTAATCCATTTCTCTTGAGACAAGTCAGGTAGATCTCTGTACTCCACACAGATGAGTTTTCATTCGCTTCACATTATTTTAATGAGCACCCATAGAAAGATTTAACTCAGAGCTGGGTATGGTGGGACATGCCTGTAATCTTGGTACTTGGGAGGCTGAGACAGGATTGCAGGTTCCAGGACAGCTTGGGCCATTTAGCAAGACCCTGTCTCAAAAAAAATTTTTTTTTTAAAAAGGCTGGAGACACGTTTTGAGGGAACCAAGATGGTGGGATAGCGAGAGGCAGTGTGTCACCGGTGCTCTGAGAGTCGGAGCTTGGCCAGTGGGAAGACTGCATCTTGAAAAGAAAAGTAGGGCAGCCAAAACTCAAAACAATGAGAACCAAAGTGCAGCAGAATGCGAGGCAGTGGAAAGAGCGGAAGTCAGTAGGGAGCTCAAAGCATTTCACCTGGTAAGCGGAGAGCAGAGACGAAGGCGCCATCTGGGCTGAGCCACGCGGCTCCTGGAATCCTGCAGCAAAGAAACAGCTGATTCTTGTGAAACCAGCGATTATAGTCCACCATCGAAAGCAGTCAACTTTGGACCATGATGAAGCCTAAGTTGAACCAGATCCACACCTACAACGGTGACGACTGCAAAGGGTGGGATGCGAGCCTCAGCCCCTGCAAAGAAAGCGACGCGGAGAGACATAGATGAGGCAGCCAGGCACAGGAGCACCCCAACACCGAGAAAACGAGCGGGTGAAACATGGTCCCCCAGAGTAGCCTAGCACTGGCACAGAACACCACAGCACTGAGGACATGGACGGACATGGCATGGCCCCCCTGGAACCACCCAACGAGAACATGGGTGAGTGAGATAAAGGGAGGCAGCGTGTCGCTGGCACTCCGAAACTTGGAAATTGGCCGGTGGGAAGACTGCTGCTTCTTAACAAGAAAAGTGGGGCAGACAAAACTCAACAAAACAAAGAGCTGAAGAGCCGTGGAGTGCGAGGCAGTAGACAGAGCGGGGGGTGGGGGGCTAAACAGAACTCCACGCATTTCACCTGGTAAGTGGAGAGCGGAGGTGACTGCGCCATCTATGCGGGGCTACGCCTACACCACGACTCCTGGAGACCAACAGCAAAGAGATAGTAGATCCTTGTGAAAACAGCGACTATAGACCATTGAAACCAATCAACTCCGGAACATGATGAAGCCCAAGTCAATCCAGACCTGCACCTACAACGATGATGGTTTCAAGGGGTGGGCCGTGAGCCTCTGCTCCCGCAACGAGTGTGATGAGGAGGACAAAGAAGAGATGGCCATACACAGGAGCAGCCCAACTCTGAGAACATGAGCCAGCGAGCCACAGCCCCCATGAGCAGCCAATACTGTCCTGGAACACCCCAGAACTCAGGACATAGGTAGATGAGACATGGCCCCCTCCCTAGTGGCCCAGCACTGAGAACATGGGCGAGTCAGCCCCTGGCCCCGCCCCCAGAGATCCCCGCACTGAGGACACGAGGTGGGTGAACCCTTGGCCCCGCCCCCAGAGAGCCCCCCCACCCCGGGCGCTGGGGATGCGGGGCGGGAGAGCCCTTGGCCCAGCCCCCAGAGAACCCTTCCCCCGGTGTTGAGGACGCAGGGTGGGCGAGCCCTCAGCCCCGCCCCTGGAGACCCCTGGCGCTGGGGACGCGGGGCGGGTGAGTCCTGGGCCCTGCCCCTGGAGACCCCCCCCACAGCACTGGGAACGTGGGGTGGGTGAGCTCTGGGCCCTGCCCCTGGAGACCCCTGGCGCTGGGGACACAGGGTGGGCGAGCCCTCGGCCCCGCCCCACAAAACTCCTCCCCCTAGTGCTGAGGGCTGCAGGGCAGGCGAGCCCTGGGCCCCACCCCCAGAGATCCCCATTGCTGAGGTCATGAGACGATGAGTCAGGACCCCACACAGGAGGGACTCCAGACAAAGAGAGAAAACCTCAGATGAGAGAAGAAGGTGAACTAACTGGGGAAGAAGGGAGGGAAGGAGAGGGAAACAAACTGGTGCACAGGATGGACACACACAAAGATATCAAAGTCAACTACTATGCTGAAAACGGGAAGGGGGGAAGGCTAATTGACCGATGAGAGCATGTATCTGTCAAACACCCTGAAATCCTTCAAGAAGTATGATTGCAAGGCACTAATAATAATAATAAAAAGATGGAGACATAGCTCAGTGATAGAATGTTCCTGGGTTCAATTCTTAGTACCATGAAAAGAAAAAAAAATATTAACTCAGATATTTTCTCTTAACCTTCCTTTTGTAAAAATTCAGAAGCAAATACAGAAAAATCAGTTGGCCTCTAAAGTCACCTGGACTGCCAGGAGCAAGGTGTCAGTCTGTCAGTTACAGCTTAGTGAATATTCAGTGTTCCTTTCATGTTGGGTGTGGGGATTGATTTTAATAGAGTCCATTTATCTTTTCTTCTTTTTATGACTGATGTTTTTGTGTTGTATCTAAGAAATCTTTGCCCAACCAAGGAGACAAAGATTTCATCCTATGTTTTCTTCTAGGTGCTTTATAATTGTAGCTCTTACAGTTTGGTCTATGATCTATTTTGAGGGTTTTCCGTTTGTTTGTTTTGTTGCTGAGGTTGGCTCCAAACCTTTGATCCTCCTATCTCAGCCTCCCAAGTACTGGGATTAGAGGTATATGCCATGTTTTGTATATGATGTATTGAAAAGTCCATGTTACCTTTTTTCTTAAGTGATTGTCCAATTGTTCTAATACCATCTCCAGTGACAAGATTATCCTTTCCCCATTGTGATGGTTAACTTTGGGTGCCAACTTGACTGAATTGAGATGTATAGAGAACTGGTAAATCATAACTTGTGGGCATGCCTGTGGATGTGTTTCTAGAGAAGATTGGCATGTGAATCGGAGAACTGAATAGGGAGGACCTGTCTTCATTGCGGGCAGCATCATCCAGTTGGCTGGGGGCCTGGATGGAAGAGGAAAATGGAAGAATGGGAAAACTCACGCTGGCTCCTCCTGGAGCAGGGCATGTTTCTCTTGATGCTGCCCTGGACATCAGACTCCAGGTTCCTCAAGCCTGGACTGGGGGCTGCACCAATGGCTTCCCTGGTTCCAAGGCTTCCGGCTTTTTGGATTGAGCCATACTAAGGACTTCTCTGACTCTCCAGCTTGCAGATGGCTTATCATAAGACTTTTCAGCCTGAAAAAAATCCCCTCATATATGTGTATATAATATATATATATATATATATATTATATACACACACATATATATATATATATACACATATATATAATATATATATATATAATTGGGCTGGGCATGGTAGTGCATGCCTGTAATTCCAGTACTTGGGAGTCTGAGACAGGAGCATCGCAGGTTCGAGGCCAGCCTCAGCAATTTAGTGAGGCTTTCAGCAACTTAGTGAGACCTTGTTTCCAAATAAGAAATAAAAAGGGTTGAGCACATAGCTTGGAGGTAGACTGCCCCTAGATTCAATCCCTAGCAACACACATACACACATTAAAAAATATATATATATATATGTATATATAATTGGTTCTGTTTCTCTGGAGACTCTGATTAGGCACCTATTGAATTACATTAACATCTTTGTTGAAAATCAGTTGAAAAGCCAGGCATGGCGGCACACACTTGTAATCCTAGTACTTGGGAGGCCAAGACAGGAGGATTGCAGGTTCACGGCCAGTCTCAGCTACTTAGTGAGGCCTTCCGCAACTTAGTGAGACCCTGTTTCAAAATAAAAAATAATATAGGGCTGGAGGTGTAGCTCAGAGACAGAATGCCCCTGGGTTCAATCCCCAGTACCACACACATGTACACGAAAGAAAGAAAGAAAGAAAGAGAAAGAGAGAGAGAGAGACAGAGAGAGAAAGAAAGAAAGAAAGAAAGAAAGAAAGAAAGAAAGAAAGAAAGAAGAAAGAAAGACAGAAATAAAGAAAGAAAGAAAGAGAGAAAATTGCTTGAGTACCTACCTGTGGTTTTGTTCCTGAACCCTTTTGTTTGTTCCATTGGTCTATATCAAGGGTAGATTTTCTACATAGATGATCATGTCATCTGTGAATACAGTGTTCCTTTTTCCTTGCCAATCTGCATGCCTTTTCTTTCTTTTTTTCTTGCCTTGTTCCTGGTCTTCAGGGGAAAGCATTCTGCCTTTCACCATCAAGGATAATGGAGGCTTTTCTTAGGTGCTGTTTGATGGTCCCTGCTCTCAGTGCTTTCAAGTCCGCTGGTAAAGACAGACACCAAACAAGTGGAAATGAGGAATGGACTGTGCTAAAGATAGGGAAGCCCCTAGATGCCGAGAACCTGACAGGGAGCCAGCCGGCTCAGGTGGGAGAAGGGCTTCTTCAGAAAGTGAAGTTTGTGTTTTGTTTTATTGATTTGTGTTGCTGGGGATGAACCCAGGGCCTCACACATGCTAGGTAAGTGCTCTGCCAATGAACTACACGCCCAGCCCACAAAATGAAGTTTGAATTGAGACTGAAAGAGAAGTAGGATGTGGCTAGGTGACTGGAGGGTGAGAGGGAAGCATTCGGGAATTGACTGTGAGCTTTATTCTTGAGTCATTCTTTAGCGTGTATGAAAGGAAGCATTAGGAACTTTTAACGGTAGCAGAGAGATCTTTTGCCATTTTCTGAAGTACTGTAAGAGAACTTTCTTTTGGAGATAGAACTTTACCTCAGCAGTTTGTCTTTTCATGGACAGTGAGAACCAGGTAACCTGTCCGATTTCCCTTTCTATTTCAAGTGTCTGAAAACCCAGAGACAAATCCAAGCCCTGCCTAAGTAACAGAGCAGGACGTTTTGTGCACACAAATGATAATTTTATCCTAGTCATCACCTTTTAAAATTTTTTTACATTTTTCTGTGCCTGACTTTAAATTTATTGCATATATTTTTATATCCAGTAAGCTACTAAATACTTTATGGAACAAAATAGGCTATAAACAAATAAACAAAAATAGGTTATAAAGAAATAAATAGAGCATGCCTGTGATCCCAGCATCTCAGGAGGCCGAGGCAGGAGGATTGCAAGTTTGAGGCCAGTGTGGAAAACTTAGTGACAACCTGTCTCAAAAATAAAAAGGGCTGGGGATGTAGCTCAGTGGTAGAGCACTTGCTTAGCATGAGTGAAGCCGTGGGTTGAATCCCTAGTAATACACACACACACACACACACACACACACACACACACACACAAATAAATAAGTAAATAAATTAAAATAAAGGAGGAAGAAATACAAAAATGTATGAGGATACAAAACAAAAGCTTTGGAGAAACCATTCCTTTATTACTGTTTCTGGGACACATAGAAGACCCACCTCTGTCTTCCTCATTAGGGCAGCCATCTACTCTCTCCAAACCCGCCCTGCTCACCCAGTTCCTGGGTTTTTCTTCCCCTTCAGGTTGCCCCACCCAGTGATTAACTGTTGCTCTCAAGGCAAACACACAAATCCTTCCTGCTTTAAGGTTTTTGTTTGTTTGTTTGTTTTTTAAGGGTGTGCTCCTGGGAAAGATGGTAGAATGATAACTGAAGAAGAACACATGAGGAAACTAGGAAGATTCCAGAAAGTTCAAAGGCATTACATGGTCCTGGTTCCTGACCTGTGCTTTCTGAATTCCTTTCAATGTAACATCTAGATGACCCTTTTTGATCTGTTTAGTATTTTTATCCTGTGGTGTGACCCTTAAAACTCTTTTCCCCATTTGGCAGATTTAACCCCTGTAAAGACTCTTCTTCCACTCCCCAGAGACCCATGAGAACAATCAGGGCCAGATGGGTGCCCTCCCTCCTAATAGTGGTTTGCTTTTATGAAGACCTCAGGACATGGGCTGCCTATATAGCAATGAATCCCACTGGGCATATTCCTGCATCTTGAACCTCTCATTATAACCTCTGCGACTCCCCAGAGTCAATGTCCTATATCTTGGTGCAAAATGATGGTAGTTTTGTTGTGATGGTCCCTGGAGCTCTGTGGTCAGCAATGTAGCCACGCTAGAACCTGGAGAGGGTGTTGAGGTGGGACAGCAGGTGAGTGCAGAGGGTGATGCCTGCATTGCTGGGGCAAATGAGCTGGGACCTTGGCCCATTTTTTGTGGAGGGTCTCTCCTGCCATGTCTTCAGAGGCATGGCTGGAGTGGCTTATTTCTGGGCTTCTGCCTCCTCAAGGCTAGGACTAGGTGGACCCTTCTTCTGTAGCCTGGTTCTCCCTCCCCAAACCAATCAGTACCTGGCTATGGTTGTTTTCATTAATATGTGCAACCTAAGGAGTAATAGGGTCACACAAGGGACTCTGGTTGATAATGGAGAACCCTCAGCGGAACAAGGGAAGTGGTACAAGGGAAGGAGGAGGGCAAGAAAGAAGTGAATTAATGGAATTACTATCATAAACAATATGTACATATGAAAATATACCAACATCATTCTTGGTACTTCATACGGGTGGGGGGAGACGGGGGGGGACACTAAGAGCTGTGAGCTGTGTGCATGTATGTTAACATCAAATAGATATTCATTGCGATGTAAGACTCCAATGCACCAATAAAAGCACGTTAAAAAATACTTAAATAAAATTGTTCTTTTGTCTAATGAACAAACAAACAAACAAACAAGCAAACACAAAACCACAAAATCATGCTTCAAAATTGCCTTACCCCATCTTTGGAACACACTGTTTCTTGCCAGTTTCTAAATAATCATAGTGCTGTGTGACACTAATTTAACAGTAGATATTGCAAGTGGAAGTGAATTCCCCAGGGAAATTCTGATTTCATTATTTCTCTTCATGCCATGTTTTGTTTTTAAAGACACCAAATTCCTTTTCCTTTGCTAACAAAGTCCCATCCCTTACTGTTCATTAATGACTAACATTGAAACCAAAATGGAGGCTTTGCCTCACAAGACTCTGTGGTAAGATTCTCAGTATATTAAAATACCTGCCATGCAACCCTCACTAAATATTTGTTGAATATGGAATAACCAAGAAGCAGAGTTTGTGCCTTGGGCTAGCAGCATCTGGAACTAGAGGGGAGGGGCCTCCTGGGGACAGTGCAGTGCCCCGGGTGAGCCTGCTGTGGGTGCCCCACGTCACATGTGTGTTCCAGTGGAATTTGGTTAACCGCTCAGGATGTTTTTAAGAACAAAGGGAGGTAAGACACAAGATCAATGCATAGGTCTTCTCAGAAATCCAAAGAGGCAAGTTCACTTCCTTTATTTCAGGCTGCTG
Source organism: Glis glis (assembly GCA_004027185.1). Taxonomy (NCBI): domain Eukaryota; kingdom Metazoa; phylum Chordata; class Mammalia; order Rodentia; family Gliridae; genus Glis; species Glis glis. The sequence goes on along the minus strand of PVJS01022904.1, from coordinate 16,101 downwards.
GTATATACGTAAATATGAGGAAATGACAAAACAGAGTTGTAAAATGTCCATTTAGCAAACAGACACGTTCGCACATACAAATACAACGTTCCATGTATAATAGCCCCTGACAATAATGTTAGAAGCAGAGCCGTGTGGCCAGTGCAGTCAGACCACATCGACCCCCCTTCTGCTCTTCTCTCTTCTCTCTCCTCCCTCAGCCCTCGCCCCTGGAGCTGTCGCCACTGTGACAGGCTCAGAAGGAAGGAAGGAATGGAGGATTTGGTGAGGTTTGGTTGCCAGGAAACCACACTATGTGTATAATTAGTCTCTAGGTCCCCTCTCTCTCTCCTCTCCTTCTCCCCAGTAGATTTTGTTTTTAATTTAGTTTTTTGAATAGGTAAAATGTTCACATGGTTCAAACATCAAAAAGTACAAAAAGCCATAAAATGAAAAAATTCCCTCCTGCTTATTCTCATCATTCAGTTCCTATCTTTCTCAGTAAGTAACCACTGCTATATCTTTCTTGTTTGTCCTTTTGACTATTTTTGAAGCCTAAGCTATAGAGACATACTTCAGTCTACCTCAGCTTTACTTACATATGTAGCTTGCTTTACACACATGTATGGAACATGTACATATACATGTACATAATTTTGTGGTGCTGGGGACTGAACTCAGGAGCATTCTACTTCTGAGCTACACCCCCAGCCCTTTATTTATTTAGAAACAGGGTCAAACTGGGGTGCTGAGAGTCTCGCTACATTCCTGAGGCTGTCCTTGAACCTGTGATCCTCCTGTCTCAGCCTCCCAAGTACTGGTATTACTGGCGTGTACCACCACACCCAGCTGTACTTATATTTTTATGCATGATTTTTCTCATATTGATTCATTATGAACTTCTTTATTTTTTTACAGCTAAGGAGTGTTCCATTATATGGATTTATCAGAGTGATTAAATCAGTTCCCTTTTTATAAGACATTTAGGTAGTTTCCAATCTTTGGCTATCATGGACAATGTCTCATAACCCTTGTACAATGTATTGTGTCTATGTGTGAACATATTCCAAAGACATGTTCATAGGATCAAAGGATATGTATATACAATCATATGCCACGTAATGACATGTGATCAACAACAGACCACATATATGATGGTGGTCCCATAAGAATATATTACCTAGTGATGACAGCCATCTTAGTTTGTGTCAAGATACTCTATGATGTTAGCACAACAACAAAATCATCTGATAATGAATTTCTCAATGCACAAATCTTTCCTTCATGAAGCAGCACATGACTATATTTGTTCTATAGATAGATACTGCTAAGTTATTCTTCATAAAAGTTGGGCCAATTTATACTCCCATCAACAATGTATGAGATTGGGTTCTTGCTAGTTGGATAAGTGAAAAATAATATTTTATTGTGATTTTTATTTCTTTTTCAATGGGCTTTTAAAAACATTTAAGAGCTACTTATTGTTGTTTCCCTAATAAACTCTCTGTTTATATATTTGCTCCTTTTTCTACTGGGTTGTTGATGTTTTTTATTGATTTCATTTTTACCGGTCTGTCATTTATCTTCTGACTTAATTGGGGTTTTTTTTGGGGGGGGAATGCATATTTAAAAAATTTTGATGTTTACTTAGCCAAATATATCAATTTTTTCTTTGAAGGTTTTTGGATTTTGTGTCATAGTTAGAAAGACCTAGCTGGGTGTCATGGTGCATACCTGTAATCCCAGCTACTTGGGAGGCTGAGGCAAGAGGACTACAAGTTTGAGGCCAGTCTGGGTAACTTAGTGAGATTCTGTCTCAAATAAATAAATAAATAAATAAATAAATAAATAAATAAATAGGTCTAGCAATGTAGCTCAGTGGTAAAGTGCCCTTGGACTCAATCCCCAGTACAGAAGAAGAAGAAGAAGAAGAAGAAGAAGAAGAAGAAGAAGAAGAAAAAAGGCTAATCTGTGGGTGAGTTCAAAGAACATAAAAAATTCTTATGTGTTCTATTCTAGCATTTTTATAAATTCAGTTTTACAGTCATATTTTTATTTGTATGTAATTTATCCTGTGAAAATGTGCTTCCAGATGGCTATCCAGTTGTCCCGATAGCACAAATTGACTAGTCTCTTTTTTCTCTTGAGCATGACCTAGCTGGGGATACTTCCTTATTTATTGTGGCAGGCTCATTTCTAAGCAATATAGGATTTAACAAAGCAAAGCCCCAAGGCAATCCTCCTACTTGAGAAGCTTCTCCCACGCACTTGCACTGTCCTGCCTCAGGATGCTCTCACAGGGGACCCCATTGTTGCCCACCCAACCCCCCACCCTGCTCTGGCTCCAGCTCTACAAACAGAGAGCATAGCAGCTCAGAACCACCGCACTCGGGTGGAATTAGGCTTTGGGCTTGAATAAATAATTAGCAATTGGCTGCTGAGAGAATGTCCCTGATGATTGCTTGCTCTGGAATTTTTCCGGGTGGCACACAGAGTTTTATTACCCAATTAAAATACAGCAGATTAAGTAGTGCAAAAGGAAGATGGAGTGGGCAATAAATCTGCTGTGGAATGGGCTGTGGAAGGCCTAACCCGAAAGGCATGAATTTATGGTTCAGAGAGAATTGAGAAAAAGAATAATCTAGTTTTGCCAACTCACTAGCCAAGCAAGTTCTTCGAGGGAGACAGAATATTTGCTTGGGGAGTGGGCGGGGGTGAGGGGCTGAGGCATTGGCAGTGGTAAAGAAAGGGGGTGAGAGCCTGGGGTGAAAGGGAAGTGGGGGTCGAGGGAAGGTGGCTAAAGTTGACTCAAGCAAGCTGTCTTGGTAAAGTGACAGCCCTTTGTCACAGACCAACACTGAAATCAGTATTTGGGGATTTGGAGGAGTCTGTCATCGTCCATTGCGGCATCACCTGAAAGATCAGGTCATGGCAAGCTCTGAATGTCAGTGAAGTAGGAAGAGGCAGAATTATTATATCAACTTCACCACGAAACACGCTTTGCCCCACGTGTTCATTTCTTAGGGCAGCTGTTACCAAGTACCGCAACTGGGAGGCTCAACAACCGAAATTTATTATCTCACAGGCCTGGAGGCTGTAAGTGTGAGATGAAGATGTCAGAAGGCTTGGTTCCTTGTGAGGCTTGTGAGGGAAGAATGAGTTCAGCCTCTCTCTTTGGCTGGCGGATGGCCATCTTCTCCCTATGTCTCTTTACATTGTCTTCCCTCTTCCAGTCCAAACAGCCCCTTTATATAAGAACACCAGTCTTGTTGGATCAGTGCCCACCCTAAGACCTCATTTTAACTTGATTACCTCTTAAAGACCCTATCTCCAAATGAGGTCACATTTTGAGGTACTGGGAACTAGAATTTCAACATATGAATGGCAGGGGTGGGGATAATTTAACCTATAACACTATCTTGAAAAATAGCAATTTTCCTATTTATGTATACAGCATCCTGCCACCTCTACCCACAGAGTCTGATTCACCTTTTTCAGAGTTCTCATGAAGTTCATGCTCAGGGCTGAGTTTCAGCTTGCTGGCGAGACCCTGGAACTATAGACAGAGCTACAGAGAGAAGAGGCAATGTGGATTGTTCTTACTGTGGGTTGAACCAAAGGGAGATTTGCTACTGAACTACACATTCCCAGCCCTTTTTAATTAATTAATTAATTAATTTTTTTTTGGTACTGGGGATTGGACCCAGGGGCATTCTACCCCTGGGCTATACCCCCACCCCTATTTTTTATTCTGTATTTTGCAACAGGGTCTCACTAAGTTGCAGAGGGCCTCATTAAGTAGCTGAGGCTGGCCGTGAACCCAGATCCTCCCGTCTCAGCCTCCCAAGTACTGGGATTACAAGTGTGCACCACCATGCCCGGCTCCTTTTTATTTTTTATCTTGAGACAGGGTCTCATTAAGTTGCTGAGGACGGCCTCGAACTTGTAGTCCTCCTGCCTCAGCCTCCCAAGTAGCTGGGATTACAGATGTGTGCCACAGCGCCCAGCTGATTGTTCTTGAGGGTAGGGAAGTAAATATTTCTCCTCAGAAAAGATGCCAAGATCCCTGGGAAGGTGGATATGATCAAGGCACTATATATATGCACATATATGAAAATGTCATAGTGAAACCCATTAATTTGAACAATTAATATGTGTTAATAACAGAAAATGGTTACCATAATGCCTAAAGGAAAACAGAGACTCCCGAGCTTCTCTTTCCACCTTGTCTAGGGCTGTCAGATATTGATTTGAGACCAGTCGATCTGGCATTCTTAAGTGAACTTATAAAGTGTTTCCATACATGAGTTTCACATATGTTCAAGATTTTTGTTGAAACCATCCAGCTGTCCTCATCTGGCTTGGACCTTTGGGCCTGCTGCATTTCCAGCCATTGAACAAAACAACTCTAGGAGTTGTCTTTGAATTGAATCAACATTATGTTGATTCAACGTAATGTTGAATGAACATTAATGTCCTTGCCTTTGTCCTGCAGCAAAGCAGATGAATAATGAAGATAAAGGTCTGTGTGCTAGACAGCTCCATGTCCTGCAGCTCGATTCTGAACCCCAGCCTACATCTGTCAATACAGGTAAGACTAACTCCTTACAGGCCAGCTCACAATGAATGTTCCTTGCACCGCTAGGTCCCTTAGTGTAGAAGCCATCTTGGATTGCCTATTGGTATAAGCCAATTCTATTCATTCATTCATTCATTCATTCATTCATTCAGCAAATACTTTTTTAGTGTGTGGTACTGGGGATTGAACCCAGGGGCATTCTACCTCTGAGCTCTACCCTCAGCCCTATTTTTTATTCTTTATTCTGAAACAGGGTCTCACTAAGTTGTGGAGGGTCTCACAAGTTGCTGAGGCTAGTCGCGAACCTGCAATCCTCCTGTCTCAGCCTCCCAAGTACTGGGATTACAAGCATGCTCCACCATGTCCGGCTAGCAAATACTTATTTAGCAGCAACTCTGTGCCAGTTACTCTCGCAAGGGATAGGGATACAGTAGTGAGGCTACCTGTGTGCCTGGGCATCTCAGGTTAGCACTGTAGACACAAGATCAGAAATGTTCACAAGTTTACATCAATGTAAACTATTTCACATATTTGCACATAACAATATTTTTTAGCTCCCTCACTCTACTCTCCACTAGTAATGAGTAATAGTTCTCATTAATTCAGCATTATTTATATTCAGAGAGTGAGTTCCATGTAATCTTGGAGAAAGCAGGGACTTGCAGTCTGTTACCTGTCAGCAAACAGTTCACCAAACATTTATTAAATATATGTGCCAGGCCATGGGACAGGCACTGAGAGAACTAGCTAAATGGAACATATGGTCTCAGCTCTCCAGGAGGGGTAGGAACAGAGACTTTTTTTTGGTACTGGGGATGGAACCTCTGGCTACACCCCCAGCCCTAATTTTTGTTCATTATTTTGAAACAGGGTTCACTAAGTTGCGGAGTGCCTCACTAAGTAGCTGAGGTTGGCCACGAACCTGTGATCCTCCTGTTTCAGCCTCCTAAATATTGGGATTACAAGGGTGCGCCACCATGCCCGGCTTAGGAGCAGAGACTTATAACATCCAAAAGTAAGGGCTGGGATGGAAGGGCCCTATTCCCCTAGCCAAGGGATGAAACAGTGAGATTTACTTGGGAATTTTCAGCTAAAGACATGTTCTCAAAGGCTAGGAAATTCTGGGGTTTTTTTTTTTTGGTACTAGGTATTGAACCAGGGGTATTCTACCTCAGAACTATACCTCCAGTCCTATTTTTTTATTCTTTATTTTGAAACAGGGTCTCACTAAGTTGCAGAGGCCTCACGAAGTAGCTGAGGCTGGCCGCGAACCTGCAATCCTCCTGTCTCAGCCTCTCAAATACTGGGATTACAAGTGTGTTCCACCATGTCCAGCAAGGCTAGGGAATTCTTAGCAAATTCATCAGGACATTGTCCAAGGGGGCTGCCAACTACTTCCAGCTGCCTTGCCTCTGCTCTCAGGAGTCTATGAACTGCTCCCTCCCTTGTACTCATTCATGGCAGCTATCATAGACTGAACATTTTTTGTGTCCTCTGACCACCCCTCCCAAATCATATGTGGAAACCTAATCCTCACTGTGGTATTTGAAAGTGAGGCCATTAGACCTCCAAGGCAGAGACCTTATGTATGGAATTAGGGCCCTTATAAAAGGGACCCCAGAGGGTCTCTCACCCCTTCTGCCGTGTGAGGTGCACTGAGAAGCTGAACAGGCCTTCAACAGACACTGAACCTGCCAGCACCTTGATCTTGAACTCTGCAGTCTCCAGAACTGTGAGAGGTACATGTCTGTTGTTTCCCAGACACCCCGTTCATGGCTGGTTGTTTTAGCAGCCTGAACAGACTAAGGCAGTGGTCTGTTTAATTGCTGTATTCCCACCAGCCTGCCTGCTTCAGAGTGGCAAGCCAGGGCCTATCTTGTTCACCACTGTTTCCCTAGGACCCCAGTGGGCTCAGGAATGGGATGAGCTGTGGATGAGTGGATGGATGAGTCTTTTATTAACAGAAAATACATTGTCCATTGTTTTGAGCATATCTACAAAATCGAAAGGTGCCACATGATCATTACTGACAGTATTCTTTCTTATTCAATTCCTTTAAAGCTCAGTTTAATGGTGTGGGACCACAATTTTTTTTTTTTTTTACTGTGCTGGGGATTAAACCCAGGGCCTCATACATGCCAGGCAAGTGCTCTGCCACTGAGGTACACCCCGCCCCACGTCGTTTATTCTATAGTGAGAATCAATAGGAAATAAGATTTTCATCAGAGAAATATTCCTTATAGTTTTTTTTTAGAAAAAAGTATTATATAAAACTAGGCCTACTCTACTTTATTTCTGATCCAAAAACATGTATAAAAATTTTAAAAAGAAAGATAATTTCCATGTTCATTTTAACAAAGTAAATACATTTTCCCATTATGAATATTATGTTAACTCATAGAAAATTAAAAAAAACACATTTTGATGCATTTTTCCAATAATTTTTCCACGTCTAGATTTTGTTTTGTTTATAACCATGCTCATTTTAAATAAAATTCTTAAGTGTGAAGAGTAAAACCCTGGGAACCAGCCTGATTACTCTCTAAAATGCCTCCTAAAGATTTTCAAAGATTTATCCAAATAAGAAAGTTAGGCAATATAACTAAATGAGCATAGTAATTGGGTCAATTCATGGTGATAAAATCCCCCACACAGTGAAAATGAAGCCTAAAGTGATACTTAACAAAGAGAACATAAACTTGGGCAGCTATGGCTGATACTAAGGGGTGAAGAAGGAACTCGAAGCCCCACTGGGCCTTTCAAGTGTTTCAAAACTAAGACCAACCTGGCTAATCTGTGTGAATCAGCGAGCTTCCCAGGCACTAAGGGGAAATATTCAGAGAACAAAGGTATGCAGTAGGAGTTAATGATTTCTTTGCATCAAATTAATATATTAAATTGAATTAAAATAAACCCCAGAGACTGGCACAGCATTTATCTCAGTGCCAGCAGGGAATCAGAGAGCCAAGAATGTAAATTGTTTCCCAAGTTAAGTCACTTGTCATGGAAAATAGACTATGTTATAAATCGAGATGGTTCTCTACCTTCCTTTGTCATCTGATATTGAGAAAAACCCAGGTGAGTGGATGACAGCGGACCTCCTGAAAAAGGAAAGAAAATCTTGATTTGGTGGCAATACTCTTTGGAGTCCTTCCAAATGAACTTTATTAGGGCCTACTAATTGTCCACACCGGGATGTTCCTTTGTACATGCACAGTCTCCACCCGTCCTGAGCTGGCCTCAGCCTCTCTCTGGGGAACTCAAGTTGATTCTGGAAAGGGTGCAGAGGTGACATGAATGGACCGTGGGAGGGTAGGGATGTGAGGACATGACCTCAGAGTTCCTCTCTCTGCTCCTCTCTTGACTGGCCATTACCACAGGAGGGGCCTCACGCACCTGATCTTCAGGGGTCTCAGCCTGGAGGAGATTCCGTGGGCTTCACCAGCTCTGCTCTGTTGAAGGCATGGCCACTAGCATGATAGATGCAACCCTCATTACCCATCCCTCCACTACCAGATAACTTGCCCATTCCCCTTTGCACACTTTATTCACCCCATAACTTTTTTTTGTGTGTGTGGTACTAGAGATTGAACCCAGGAGAATTCTACCTCTGAGCTCAGGCCAGCCCTATTTTATTTTTTTAGTTTTAAAATAGGATCTTCCCTAAGTTGCTGAGGGTCTCACTAAGTTGCTGAGGCTGGCCTTGAAACTTTGATCTTCCTATCTCAACCTTCCAAGTACTAGGATTCCAGGCGTGTGCCACCATGCCCGGCTCACCCCATAACTTTAAAAAGTTCCCACAATCATCATGGTAATAGTGTTCATAGTAGCCAGTCTTCCTCCTGATACTCTCCTGCGTAACCATCACAACCATAATACAATCATCAAAATCAGGAGATTGACATTGATAGGTTATGTTAGGAGGAAAAGTTTTCCTCCAAATTAAATGCAAATTTAATTTGCAAATTTAGGGACTTGCAAATTAAAAACAGGCAGATTAACAAGAGAAGAGTTTATGTATAAGAGAGCTTTCAAATGAAGAGGCTCCTTGAACATCTAGAGATAGGAGTTTCAATCTACTAAACCCTGGGTATGCTGCTTAACATTTCTAGGCCTCACAGAAAGAGGGAGGGTGAATAAACACACCTACAACAGAAGGTAGACATGTGTTTAACAGGATCAGTACTAACTACCCTAACATCTCTTATTAAATATCAGTAATCTGTGCCCGAAAAGTAGACGTTCTGTGTATAAAGATGTTAATTGGGCATTATTTCACATTATTTTAAAAGGCAAAGATTATAATGTATTACACATGAACTCAAAATTCCCAACCAGTTTCCTAAAACATAACTAAAATACACAAAGACACCTGAAGGGGATCAGGATATGCCACCCCCAAAATATGCCACTTTGGCATAAGAATTATTTTAAACCGAAGGCATTTCATTTCCTGAAATCCCTTATCTGCCTAAAAGCAGGGCCTCCCCAAGGAACACAGCTGTCATGAGTCCCTCCTGGCTGCAACTCTAATCCTGCTCTGAGTTGAGAAGTCGGTACCATACCTGGGGAGACATTGTCACAAGCTACCTTAGCTCTCATCTGTTCTTCTGAGGGCCTATGCATCCTTCATAAAAGTCGCTTGTGGGGGGCACCAAGTGCTGTGTGCATATATGTCACTGTCAACATGATTTACATTATGATGTGAGACTATAATGCACCAATAAAAGTATATAAAAACCCAAAACTTCCCCCCCCAAAAGTCACTTGTATTTCCATAATTGTTCTCCCAGAAGTGCCCCCTTGCCATCTCATCCCCCACTAAGGTATATATAATGGCTGGGAATGTAGCTAGATAGTAGAGCACTTGCTTAGTATGTGCGAGGCCCTGGGTTTAGTCCCCAGTGCCATGAAAAAAAAAAGGAGTCCCTAAAGTCTAATGCCCTCTTTAAGTGCCATTTTTCTTTTTTTTCTCATTTTATTTTTATATTTTTTTTATAATTACAATAATTTTATTTTTTTTTTTAGTTGTATTGAGTGCCAATTTTTCTTAAACTTACTTTAATAAAAGTCTGTCTTTTCTCTTACTAATCTGTCTTTTATGAGTTTAATTTGTGGGCCCTAAGCAGTTACCTTAAAAGGGTATAGAAAAAGTCCTCTCTTTTCTATGTATCAAAACAATGGTTGCATTAGAATGTAGCATGTTTAAATATTGATCACCAGAACACTGAAACATTACCATTTCTGTGCATTACCAATACTGTGCATTACATTTTTTCCATTGTAATACCTTTTATTCCTTTAATTCCTATCCACAATTCTCTGCAACATTTTATCAACTAGTCTGGTCCCTACTGTACAGTGCTAGGCAAAGACAATGGCTCAATATGGAAAGCACTGGTAAATGCATCAGGACGAGTGCCAGCGGGAGAGCATGACTCACCCTGAGCAGGAGGCTCTGAGGTCACTCGGCATCAGCAACATCCAAAGACCACATCCCGCTGTGGCACTCACCGTGCTTCAAAATATCCACAACTGTGGCTGCTGTTCTAGCGCTTGAATTTGGAAAGTAACCGGAAAAATTTCCCCCACACTGTTTTGCTAAAACATAGTATGGAACTTTTGGAGGTGTAACTATAAAATTTTCCATTAGCCTAGAATAAATGAACTCTGTTGAGAGTTACATACAGTCTATGAAGTTTGGGTATGAAAAAACAAAAGGTGTTGTTTCTGGGAGCTAGTTGGCAGGTCGTGCCAGTGTATATAAAACACTTAGGCCTGTGTCTGGCACAAAGGAAGTATTAGTTATTATTTTACCTTTATGAACACAACGTTCTAGTGGGAAAGTCAGACAAGCAAACACAGGGTGGGTAAGATCATTGCAGACTGAGAAGCTTTCTAAAGAGACCAAGTATCGCCATAGATATTAACAAAGGAAGGACCTTCTTCAGGTAGGGTGGTCCAGGTGGCCTCTGTGGGGAGGTGATATCTATTTTTTTTGGGTAGTGGAGGCCGAACCCAGGGGCATTCTACCTCTGGGCTACACCCCCAGACCTATTTTATCCTATTTCATTTTTTATTTTGAAACAGGGTCTTGCTAAGTTACTGAGGCTGGCCTCAAACCTCTTGTCTCAGCCTCCCAAGTCCTGGGTGTGCACCACCATGCCTGGCTGGGAGGTGATATCTAAATGTATACCTAAGGGACAAGAGGAAGCCAGCCGTGAGGAGAGTGGAGGCCAACATTCCAGGCAGGGGCAAGGCAAGTACTGAGGCCAAGGTGAGAGGGCTGCCAGAAGAGCAGTGATTGGTGAGGGAGGGGGAGGGGGAGCTCTTCGAGAGGAGACCAGATAGACAGGACCCAGGCCAAGCGGAAGCGGGGAGGTCGTAGTGCAGAGTTTTAATTCTATGCTAAGTCCAGTTTTAGATCAATTTCACTGAGAAGATTGGGCTTATGGAAGCTAGGAAACCAGTTAAGAGGATACTTGATTAATTCAGGTAAGAAATGAGGTGATATTGAAGAGGAAGAGGAGAAGTCAGAGATGAATGTTGTGGAGGGAGAATTATTGGACTTGACGATGTGGGAGGGAAATGGGAAGTTGAGGATGGTGCTCATGTTTCTGGTTTTGATAATTGGGTAGATAGTGGTGCTGATCATAGAGAGAAGAAAAACTTAATATAATATCGGGAAGTTGCAAAGGTTCCTCTAAATCCTGGGCATGTAGACACTCACATAGAACTATATTCCCTGTGTCTTTTGAGAAGTATCATTATTTATAAATGGCAATGTGGCTGCAAAATAATGAGGGGGGAGGTTCTATCCTACATGAAATAGGAAAAGGCTGAATTCTGATTATTTGCTTCAGCCCCTCACAGTGTCATGAGAGAAGGATTGATTCCTCAATTCAGGATCAGCAGGGTCCTTGGCTTATGTGATAGAAAAGAATTTCAGCACACACCAGTCAGAGATATAGACAGAGTTTTATTTAGGAAAGTAAGAAACACATATTCAAGGGAGGATGCGGGCCATCCCCAAAGTGAGAGGAGCCCTTTGGGGGGTTCATAACTTTTCTTTTTTTTTTTTTTTTTTTACTTTTACTGGTACATTATAGTCTCACTTCATAATGTAGTTCATAGTGATAGTGACATACATGCACACAGCACTTGGTGGGCTTTCCCCCGGCTCCATCCCTACTCCCCCTCCTCCCCAAACAATATTAAGATTGGCATTGGTATTCTCACATATGTGCATAATGTCAATGGAAGTGATTCCTTCACTGGTTCTCCTTCTCCCACCCCCCTTCTCCTAGACCACCTCCCTGGCTCCACTGGAGTTTCTCCTCCATTATCTGGTATCCCGATTACTCCCTAGCTTCTACATATGAGAAAAGACATATGACTCTTCACTTTCTGTGACTGACTAATCTCACTTAATATAATGTTCTCCAGGTCCACCCATTTTCCTGCAAATGACATAATTCTGTTCTTCTTTAATGCTGAGTAGAATTTCATTGTGTGTTTATCACATAATTTTATAATCCATTCACCTGTTGATGGACGCCTAGGTTGGTTCCATAATTTGGCTATTGTGAATTGTGTTGCTATGAACATGGATATGCATATATTACTATAATATTCTGATTTCAGTTCCTTTGGAAAGATACCCAGGAGTGGTATAGCTGGATCATATGGTGGATTCATTCCCAGTTTTCTGAGGGATCTCCACACTGATCTCCATAGCAGCTGCACTAATTTGCAATCCCACCAACAGTATAGAAGAGTTCCTATTTCCTCACATCCTCACCAGCATTTATTGTTGTTTGACTTCTTGATGATTGTCATTTTGATTGAAGTTAGATGGAATCTCAGTGTAGTTTTCATTTGCATCTCCCTGATTGCTGATGATGTTGAACATTTTTTCATGTATGTATTGGGCATTTGTATTTCTTTTGTGAAGTGTCTATTTAGCTCAGTTGCCCATTTCTTGATTGGGTTATTTGTTTTTTGGCTCTTCTTTTAAAGGACACTTGTTGAAGGGTGGGTATGGGAAGGTATGTGAGGATGACCTCAGTCCACTGGTCACAATGTGGATCCTCAGGTCTGCTGGTCTAATGATTGAGATCTCCATTATCTGATTAATAAGTAAGCTGGAAAGTCCCCTAAATTATAGGTTTCTCAAGATATCATATCTGTCTTGTTAACAGTGCACAGGGTAATTATAGTTTCTTCTTTTTCTTTTTTTGTTAACTTTAAGATTTACAGATTTTCCAGAAATTTGGGAGAGATAGGCCTGGGAAAGAGAACTGGTTTGGGAAGTAAAGGCATGAGGAACTTTAGCATCAGGTTCTTATTTTCTACCTATTTCTTTTATTTCTTCTATCCTACATCAATGGTACCTGGTGCCTTTAGTCTTGATCTCACCTTTTGGTCCCTGTTGTGATGCACGACCTTTTGTTTGTTGTGCCTTATTGCATAGACACTTGTGAGCTAGTCTGGTAACACAGTGGCTGATGTCACTTTCACTCACCTTCCACTGGCCACTACTTAGTCACATGGCCCCAGTAAAACTGTAAAATAAGCTGGAAAATGTAGTTTCCTATGTGCCCAGTAAGAGAAAAATGAAATAGGGTTTGACCATCATGGAAAGCATCCCCAAGTTAAAGGTTAAGGCTGGAAGGTGGCAATAAATGTCAATGTGCAGGGTGGCCTCTGCAGGTTAAAAAAAAAATTAAAAGATGTCACATCTGCTGTTTGAAGACATGAGACCAGTACCCTAAGACACCTTTCAAGACAAAACCGTCTTGGCAATCAGTCTTCTGGAAGGAGAAATCAGAGTGCTTGTAGTGTTCCTCCTTAGTCTCTCTGAGCTTCTCTCTTTCCACCCATCTGCTCGACCCACTCCAGCCAGGCTGAACGTTTGTGGTTTCTCCAATATGCTGGCTGTGCTCTGGCCTCTGGCATCTGCTCTAGCTCTTCCAGCAGCCTGGATAGCTCTTCTGTGAGAAGACCACTGTGCTACTCCCTCAGCTTCTCCATGATGCCCATTTTTTAATACCCGCCCTCTAGTACCTTCACATCCCAGGAAGTTCACTCTTTGTAATGTTTACTATTTGCCTTCCCCCATTGGAATGTAAGCTCTGTGAGAGTCTTTAGGATTTTCCCCCCATTGATGTATCTCAAGCACCCAGTAGAAATGCAAGATATTTGTTGAATTGAATCAACCACACAAATTACTAACTCACTCCTAATGAGTAAAGCGGCACAGTGCTCAAACAACTGCTGTGAACAGAGAGAATTCTTGTGCAGCAGGGAAACTGAAATTAGGGAGGGAAATCAGTAGGAACATTTAAAGGGTCTTTTCATGTTGCTGATTTTGTATTTTAGGTTATGATCAATGGTGTTAATATTATTTAAACCATGATTTTTAGTTTTTAAAGTAATTATTTGGAATGGTTCTTTTTCCTTTTAAAAAACGTGAGCTTTGTCAAGAACAGAAGCTTCAGCTTCAGCTTCAGCTAAAACCCTCAGGTGGAGATAAACTAGACACCAGCACCTCCAGTCAGTCTTTTGCTAGCTGGTCTGTTTGAAGAGGGACATGTTTGGACAGTGGTGCTTAATGGGATCATTTCTATTACTGCTTGTGAGGGGCTTAGCTTTGCCTTGTCCTCCTTTGAGGTTTAAGAACATGGAAATTTTAGAATGCTTTTTCAGTTTTTTTAATGGGGTGAAAAATGACAGCAAAAAAGACCATTGAAACAATTTTTTACAGCTATTCTTAAACCAGCTACAGAATCCTTATGAAAATGCAAATCCAAATGAGAAGAGTCAACATTTTAGACATCAATTACATTTTTTTTTTGGTGGGGGTGGTACTGGGGATTGAACCCAGGGTCATTCTACCTCCGAGCTGCACACCCAGCCCTATTTATTTATTTATTTATTTATTTTTATTTTGAGACATTTTCTCACTAAGTTGCAGAGGTCCTTGCTAAGTTGCTGAGGCTGGCCTTGAACCTGTGATCCTCCTGTCTCAGCCTCCCAAATTCTGGGATTACAGGCTTGTCCAGGCCTGACTCCATCAATTACATTTTGATGGTCATGTTGTGGTGAGAACTCTGGTTGCTTTGAAACATTACCTCTGCTATAGAAATTCTAAACATCCCCTTTTAACGAATGCATAAAGTCCTGGGTATGCTGCAGTGGCTAGTCAGTTCTGGCATTTAGGGTGGAATTTGTTTAGCAAACCCTTAACTCTTTCAGCATGGAAAAGAACCCTTTTATCCTCTAAGTATAGTTGACATTTTTCATCAGTCAAGTGCATTACAGAAGATTTGGGGAACACTGGCTAAGAGATCGATTTTAGGCATAAGTTCTGGTGCCTCCAGCTGGGAAGCCTTCTTGAGCCACCTATTTTGCTCTTCAGGGCTAAACATGGAGAGATGCAGCATTTAGTTACCAAGTCCACACTCTATATTGAGCATTATGTCAAAATTAATTGCATCACCAGGTCCTAGTCATTCATTTTCGTGTATTTAAGAGCAGTGGGATATTTATTTATAATTTTGCTTTAATTTGTAATTCTTTACCCAATAACATTGGTGGATTAGCCCCCTGCTGCTGCATTATTGGAATGTCAGCTATAATAAATAGCTCCTCCACTACCTAATTACTTTGTCACAACAATCTGAACTCTTGTAGCAAATTGATAAAAATGAAAATAAGAATTTTCATCTTGTGCTGAGTCTGGTCCTGTTGCCCCATGGCTTCAGGTAGAATTACCCCCTTCTTCAGCAACACTAGTAGGACTTTAAAAAAAAATTATTACCTTACCAACAGCAACCTTAAGGGTTTTCCCTTGAGATGAGAGATGTGGCACTGGCCATTCGCAATGGCGGGAGTTAACTTTGCAGTCTTAATCTAAGCAGGTGAATTGTCTTGTTTGTCAGAAGCCCATCTCTCAGGCAGAAGTCAGCTGACTTGTTCAGACTTTAGTACTTGAACCCATTTGCTTTCCAGGCTGGAGGATTATTTCTGAAAGGAAACATATCCCTTGTTTTTTTGAGCAATTCCCTCCTGTGTAAATATAGGCTGCTTTTCATATTTGCTTCCTCAGCAATAAGAGAGCCCTACCCTGCTCCTGTTTGGGTTCAGGAAAGGGTGCACAAAGTATGGTGCTTTGGCACGCTGAATATTTTGGACTAAAGAACATTACAGGGTCTCAGAATCAAGGTCTCCCTCACCCTTTTCTGCTCTCCCCCCCTCTTCTTTTCCTTTCCTTCCCTTATGTGTGTGTGTGTGTGTGTGTGTGTGTGTGTGTGTGTGTTACTGAGGATTGAACCCAGGGGCGTTCTACCTCTGAGCTACACCCCAGCCTTATTTTATTTTTTATTTTGAAACAGGATCTAGCTAAGTTGCTGAGGGCCTCGCCTCCTGTCTGGCCCCTCATTCTCTCTCAAAGAGAGACATAGAAATTAGAATTCCCCTTCCCCAAGGTAGGTCATAGAAACTAGAACCCCTTCCCCTCAAATCAAGCCAGAAAACCTAAA
>PVJS01022903.1:11577-30209 GCA_004027185.1 Glis glis | reverse complement strand
ATCCGAGGAGGAGAAGAGGAGACGCTGAGGGCAGCGTGAGGTCAGGAGGCAAAACGGTGGACAGTGCTGCCTCGTGAAGCAGAGAGAGACAAGACAGGTCTCTGCTGCCCCTAAGCCTCCTACCTAACCCACTGGAGCAATCCCTGCCCAGTCATAAGATCCAGACTTGTCCTGACCAATATGTATGTTGGCTCTCAAGGCAGAACCCTGGGCCTCGGGCCGGCAAGCTGAGCCGGTATGCTGCGGCCATTGCATTGACCCTGTAATGCCACCCTATATCCATGCGACGGAACTTCTAGTTCCAACTTTAGAATAACAAATATACTGTATTTTAAAAATAGTAAAATCAATAGGAATATATCCACCATCTAGCTTTAAAAATAGAATACCATAAAAAAAATAGAATACCTTGAAGCTGGGCATGGTGGCGCACGCTCTCTCTCTCTCTCTCCGTCTCTCTCTCTCTGTCTGTCTCTCTGTCTCTCTCTACTTAGTGAGGCCCTCTGCAACTTCGTGAGACCTGGTCTCAAAATAAAGTATAAAAAATAGGGCCGGGGGCGTAGCGCAGAGGGAGAACGCCCCTGCGTTCAATCCCCGGTACCGCAAAAAATAAATAAATAAATAAATAAATAAATAAATAAAGTTTGGTGGCTACCCTGGTCTCTAATTGTTTTGTGTCACACAACTCATCAGGCCAGAGAGACCATTACAAACTCTGGCTTCACATTACAAAGTCTGCTGGCTTACGGGATGCAGGGAGTCTTCACAGCCATAAAGTGAGAGCAAAGTGGGTGACAGTGGAGATAGCAATGAGAACAGAAGGCTTGCTAAACATCATGTCTCTTACAGGCGAACTCAGACTAAATCAAGTTAAACTAGAAGCCAGGCGTGGTGGTGCACACCTGTAATCACAGTACTTGGGAGGCTGAGACAGGAGGATCGCAAGTTTGAGGACAGCCTTAGCAAGTAGTGAGCCTCTCATCAACCTAGCGAGACCCTGTTTCCAAATAAGAAAAAAAAATCAGACTGGGGGTATAGCTTGAAGGTAGAATACCTCTGGGTTCAATCCCAGTACTTCACACACACACAAAATTAATCTAGAAATGAGACATGACCGGACATGTGTGTACTCAGTTTGTTAGACTCAGAGAAAAAGGTGCACTACTCAACTATGCTGAAAAGTCCTACCCTGGGAAGTGATGACTGCTTTGCCTGTCTGCCATCACTGGTCATTAGAAAGGCTAAGAGAAAATATTTTAATGGTGAAAGAGCTCAAGACTGGGGGCAGAATCCAGGCTTGACCTCAGGCGTCCTGGCCTCTTCCACCCAGGCTTGGGGAAGGTCACTTAGGTTACCCAATCTCAGGGTCCTTCCTCATCTCTTAATTCTAAGATAGTGAGACCATGTGACGCATGCTGCTAGGACTGAAGAGCTACTAAGTTGGGAAAGCTCTTTGTAACCTCTAAAGTGGCCACATAAAGGCAAGGTATTATTACAAAAATTAGTACATACATTGAAAGGAATATTCTTAGTACTGCTGTGTTCTTACTTTGTGGAAGGGTCCCATGGCCTGGATTCCTTTGTGATCAAACGGACGTGGCCCCCATCATTCTTCACCTTGTCCATTGAGGCTGCAGCAACATCTTCTTTGCTTATGTATCTAGAACAATTACATGGTAAGTAGATTTCCCCTTTCTCATGTAAAAATTTCTCCATTTTATATTCACATTGCTTCTTGCAAAAGCAATAAGAGAAAAAATGAGATAAAACTCTACTCATTGTGCTATACTAAAGTTAGGAAATTAGTGTTCACTCTTTACTTATATCGGTATTCATTGCGTGAGAAACACATCTCTTCAAAACTAGTTTTTTCAAGATTCATTTTTCGAAGAAATTTGAGAGTCAATCACTACCTTTTGGACCAATTTTCAAAATTTATGGAAAAAAAGGAGTATACATGGGAATAAGAAATGATCAAACACACCCTACAACTGACAGCATTAAGGAAACTGCTTGCCAACAGTAAAACTTTCCAAGTGCATTTTTGCTTTCCTCTTGACATTTCCTTCAGGGCTTCTCCAAATCACCTATGTATCAGAGTTTTTGGCTAAAGTGATTCTTTTGTACTTAACCAGGTTCTATCACATCTCCTATAATCTCAAGGCTGCTCCCATTAGTATTAGTATTCCATAAACAAGGTTTATGGAATCTTCCACTGAAACAAAGACATCCTTGACGTGGGATTCAGAACCTTATTACAGAACATTATCAATACCACGTGTTGGTTTTGGGATTGGAAGTAAAGAGGAAAGTAATTCTAATTAAAGGTGACGGGGGAATTTAAGTAGGTGAAATGCGATTACCCAATTAATTCCTTCTAATTAGTGTGGCCCAATTTCTCTGGTAGTTTACATCAATTTTTTGTAGTTTTTTTTAAAAAATTAGTTTAAACATGAATTTCTTCATATTTTGAATACTTCAATTGAAAGCTCAACAATAAAAGTTCAATCACAATGGAATTATGCAATAATAGACAATATTTTAGAAATCTGTTCTTATGTAATTAAGGTAGATTCAATACTAAACAGATTTCTTCCTTTCTACAAACTTTTATTAATTTTTGATTAGGTGATATATGTACATAGTTCCAAATTTAAAAAGCATACAACAGTTCATGATAAAGAATAAGATTCTGCTGGACGTGGTGGCGCACGCTTGTAATCCCAGTACTTGGGAGGCTGAGACCGGAGGATCACAGGTTCACGGCCAGTCTCAGCTACTTAGTGAGGCCCTCTGCAACTTAGTGAGACCCTGTTTCAAAAATAAAGAGTGAAAAATAGGGCTGGAGGTGTAGCTCGGAGGTAGAATGCCTCTGGGTTCAGTCCCCAGTACCATACACACACACAAAAAAAATCTAAAAAAAAAATCTAAAAGAATAAGATTCCTATCCTTCTTTGGCCTTTCCCCAGAAGATAGTCCAGTTGTCAGTTTTTGTTAAGTTATTTTTATCGTTTATTTTTCTGTGTATAGGTATATACCTTTTATTTATTTTGCATTTTAATTGACACATTCTCATATAAATTAAGCAAAGTTTATAATTAGTGCATTTTAGTGTACTCACAAAGTTGTGCCACCATCACCACTAATTCCAGAACATTTTCATCCATCCCTACTTCCAAAACAAACTTGTACTCATTAATACTCACTTTCCATTATAGTTTCTATTTTTAGAAATCAATGATAGTGTAATATAGACACTAATCTTCACCTTGCTTTTTGACTGAACCTATATCTTATAGATCTTTCTACATCACTATACAGAGTTGTCCTATTATTTTTAATGGTTCCATATTGGCCTATTATTTGGATAAACCATATAATATATCTAACCCATCTCTGCTTAACGGGCCTTTAAGTGGTTTCTAGTCTTTGCTATCACAAGCAATGCTACAATAGATATTTATATACATTATATTTTCTACACATTAAGTATATGTAGAATAAATCCCCCAAGGTAGAATTCCTAGCTTAAAAGTCTTGAGTGCTTTAAATATGTGAAGATTTTGACAAATTGCTCTCTTCTGAGCCTGCATCAGTGCACCTTGCTACCAGCAACGAATGAGAGTACTGTTTCCTCATGCTTTCACTAGCACAATGATGTCATTAGAAGAAAAAAAAAAAAAGCTGGGCGTGGTGGCGCACGCTTGTAATCCCAGTACTTGGGAGGCTGAGACTGGAGGATCACAGGTTCGCAGCCATTCTCAGCTACTCAGTGAGGCTCTCTGCAACTTAGTGAGACCCTGTTCCAAAATAAAGAATAAAAAAATAGGGCTGGGGGTGTAGTTCAGAGGTAGAATGCCCCTGGGTTCAATCCCTAGTACCGCAAAAACAAAAAATGAAACCAAAACCAAAACAAAACCCCTGCTAATAGTGATAGGTGTCTCTTTACAGCATTAAATAATTTGCATGTCCACTATGCGAGTACAGGTATCTTTCAATATGTCTGCATTTCCACCTGTGTGTCTTGTTCTTTTTTTCCTGGTACGGAGATTGAATTTAGGGGCACTGTATTTCTGAGCTACTCCCCAGACCTTTTCATTTTTTATTTTCACACAGGGTCTCACTAAGTTGCTGAGGCTGGCCTCCAACCTGCAATCCTCTTGTCTCAGTCTCCCAAGTGGTGGGATTGCAGGTGTACACCACCATGCCCAGCATATGTCTCTCTTAAAGCAAATAAGAAGTTAAATCACAGTGAATTCTTTTTGAGTTCTTTAACTTGCCCTTTTACTTTTTAAATTTCCTTTCCAGCCCCTCATTTTTCCAACCATTTTATTCCCTTGACAAAAGTGCTTTGCTAAAGTATTTCTGTGGATTCTTTTTTTCTTTGTGGCACTGGGGATTGAGCCCAGGGGCATTCTACTTCTGAGCTACACTTCCAGCCCTATTTCTTATTTTTATGTTGAAACAGGGTCTCGCTAGATTGATGAAAGTCTTACTACTTGCTGAGGCTTGCTCTCAGCCTCTCAAGTACTGGGATTGCAAGCGTGCACCACCATGCCCAGCTATATTTCTGGGGATTCTATATGAACTCAAAACCTTCCTAGCTTTGAGAGGCGATAAAATATTAAGCCTTGCCTCAGGTATTATCCAATATTTATTTATTTATTTATTTATTTTTATTTATTTATTTATTTTTTTGTGGTACCGGGGATTGAACGCAGGGGCTTTCTACCTCCACGCCACGCCCCCGGCCCTATTTTTTATACTTTATTTTGAAACCGGGTCTCACAAAGTTGCGGAAGGCCTCACTAAGGAGAGAGAAAGAGACAAGGAGAGAGAGCGAGAGAGCTGAGCCTGGCCACGAACCCGGATCCTCCGGTCTCCGCCTCCCAAAGTACTGGGATTACAAGCGTGCGCCACCATGCCTGGCTATTATCCAATATTTAAAAGCTTAGAAACCTACTTCAGAGCCCGGTGTGGTGGTGCACACTTTACTGCAAAAATAAATAAATAAATGAAAAGAAACCTAATTCCGTAACTTCTTTTTTTTTTTTTTGGTACCGGGAATTGAACCCAGGGGCGCTCTACCTCCGCGCTACACCCCCGGCCCTATTTTTTTATACTTTATTTTGAAACCGGGTCTCACGAAGTTGCGGAGGGCCTCACTAGGTAGAGAGATAGAGACAGAGAAAGAGAGAGCGAGCTGAGGCTGGCCTCGAACCCGGATGCTCCGGTCTCTGCCTCCCAAAGTACTGGGATTACAAGCGTGCGCCACCACGCCCGGCCCTAATTCCATAAATTTAAAAGATGCTGAGAAATCTAGTCAGAGATTTAGGAACTAAAAATAACTTCTTGCTTTCATATAAAACATTTAAAGCCGGGCGTGGTGGCGCATGCTTGTAATCCCAGTACTTTGGGAGGCGGAGACCGGAGGATCCGGGTTCGCGGCCAGCCTCGGCGCGCATGCGCGCGCACGATTGATCAATGGATAGATCGATCGGTCTCTCTCTCTCTGTCTCTCTCTCTCTCTCTCTCTCTCTCTCTCTGTCTCTGTCTCTCTCTACCTAGTGAGGCCCTCCGCAACTTCGTGAGACCCGGTTTAAAAAATAAAGCATTAAAAAATAGGGCCGGGGGCTTAGCGCGGAGGTAGAACGCCCCTGCGTTCAATCCCCGGTACCGCAAAAAACAAAACACAACAAAACAAAAAAAACATTTAAGCATAATTTTTGGAAAGCACAAGAAACAGATCAATTAACCCCAAAGAAGCAAGTGGACAACTTTTTAAACCTAGTTGCCAATATTTAATTTGCTATTGAGGTTTGCTAGGAAGTTCATGTAAATCTACCAACCCTCAAAAGGATTGTGGTAAGCTGGGTGTGGTGGTGCACGCTTGTAATCCCAGTACTTGGGAGCCTGAGACTGGAGGATCCGGGTTCGTGGCCAGCCCCAGCTACTCAGTGAGGCCCTCCACGACTTCGTGAGACCTGGTTTCAGTATAAAAAATAGGGCCAGGGGTGTAACTCGGAGGTAGAACACCCCTGAGTTCAATCCCTGGTACTGCGCGCAAAAAAAAAAAAAAAAAAGGATTGTGGTAAATCCCAATTTTAACATCAGGAAAGGAAGAATGTTGTTTACTAAACTAATTCCTGGATAAGAATGGGAGTAGAAGCCAGGAGTGGTGGTGCACGCCTGTAATCCCAGTATTTGGGAGGCTGAGACAGGAGGATCGCAGGTTTGAAGCTAGTCTCAACAACTTAGTGAGGCTCTCAGCAATTTAGCGAGACCCTGTTTTCAAATAAAAATAAAATAGGGCTGGGGTATAGCTCGGCGGTAGAATTCCCTTGGGTTAAATTCTCAGAACCACAAAAATAAAAAAGTAAGAAGGAGGAGGAGGAGGAGGAGAAGGAAAGAGGGAGAAGATGGAAATTTTCATAAGAAGAAAAGAGGATGCATTGGAAAGTGACCTATACTAATAAATACAATCCTGGGCTCCAGGTTGCTCACGTGCATTGTAGACCATCTATAGGGAGAGGATAAATAGTTGGCATCCTAAGCACGACAGGGCTTCCACTAACTCATGCTTGCTTCTGAGATCACAATGGCTGGTGGTCTTGGTTTCTATTTACAAATAAGAGTGAGCTACTCAAAAGCTGGCTGCCAGCTCTCAGCTAGGATGAGGCCTTCAAACTGGTAGAGTCACTGGAAGATAATCTTGTTGGAGACCCAGGCATAGCTTTTTGGGGAATTCCCAAAGTGTGCACCTTTTTTTTTAGTCATTCAATTTACACACACACACACATACACACACACACACGCGTATTTATTTATTTATTTATTTTTGTGGTACTAGGGATTGAACCAGGAGGCATTCTATCCGAGCTACACCTCCAGCCCTTTTAAATTTTTAATTTTGACACAGGGTTTCTCTACGTTCCTGAAGTTGTCCTTGAGCCTGCGATCCTCCTGTCTCAGTCTCCCAAGTACTTGGGATTATAGACATGTGCCACCACGCCTGGCTCATTCAATATTTGAAGAGATGAATCCTCCTTCCTCCTGCCTAGGAAGCAAAATGTGGGTGCTAACACTCTGGAAGGTGAGTAAAGAAAGGGGTCTGAGGACTTTCAACTTTCAGTATAATGCTTCTCTCTTTATTCCACTGAGCCTGGTATTTTCAAATCTGAAGGCTTTCTGGTCCAGATTCTTTGTGTGTGTGTGTGGGGGGGCACTGGGGATTGAGCCCAGGGGCATTCTATTTCCGAGCTACACCCTCAGTTCTATTTTTATGTTTAGTTTGAAACAGGGTCTCACTAGGTTGATGAGAGTCTCACTACTTGCTGAGGCTGTCCTTGAACCTGCAATCCTCCTGTCTCAGCCTCCTAAGTACTGGGATTACAAGTGTGCGCCACCATGCTCAGCTTGGTCCAGATTCTTTAGAAAGTAAACTGATAGGATGGTGGCAGAGAAAGAGATCCCAGATCTAACTGCTCCTCCTACACACTTCCCATTATTCAGCCCTATCTTCCATACCTGTTTTCAGAGATACACGGTTAATTCAAAATACTGCTTACTGAGATTCTGCTACAAGAATTGGAGTGCTTCTGATGGCATCTCCCTGTGCAAGTGCATAGGTGTCATTCTGTGGCTGTTAAGTCAGTTTTCCTCTCTCTAATCAGTCACCAAGGTCTCTAGATATACCTCCTTAACAGTTCTCTCCATTCTCTCTTCTTTTCCCTCCATTCCTATTGCTAGTTCCTTAATAGAAAGCCTCATCAGTTTTTTCTAGGTCCACTAGAATAGTCTTTTAATTTGGGCGATAGGTGGAATTTTTTTTTTCAGTAACGGGGATTGAACTCGGGAGCATTCTACCTCTGAGCTACACCCCCAGACCTATTTTTTATTTTGAAACAGGGTCTCATTAAGTTTCTGAGGGCCTCTCTAAGTTGCTAAGGCTGGTCTTAAACTTGCAATCTTCCTGTCTCAGCCTCCCAAGTACTGGGATTACAAGCAAGGGCTGATGCGCCCAGCTGATAGGTGGAAGTTGCAGATACAATTGTGTGTGTGTGGGGGGGGTACTGGGGATTGAACCCAGGGGCATTCTATCTCTGGGCTACGTCCTCAGCCCAATTTCACTTTTTGTTTTGAAACAGGCTCTCGCTAGGTTGCTAAGAGTCTTGCTACATTGCAGATCCTGTCCTTGAACCTGAGATTCTCCTGTCTCAAGTCTCCCAAGTATTGGGATTATAGACATTCACCACCACGCCCAGCTTGCAGATGTATTAAGGTTACGAATTGGTTGATTTTACAATAGGGAGATGGCTGGGAGGGCCCAATATAATCACACAAGCCCTTAAACAGCATCAGAAGAAAGCAGAGAGATTCTAAGCAGAGAACAATTTGACACACTATTGCTGGTCCTGAGACACAGGGGCTCATGTGCTAAGACCAGAGAGAGGCCTCTATGAGCTGCTAGTAACCCCCAGATCACAACCAGCAGGGAATGGGAACCTCAGTCCCTCACAACAATCTGAATGAACTTAGGACAGGTTCTTATCCAAGCCTACCAGTTAGAGCCCACTTGGTCAATACTTTGATTTTAGCCTTATAAAATCCAGAGCAATCAGTAAGAGTCAACTTGAACTTCTGACTTATAGAACTGTGAGATAAATGTGTGCTGTTTTACGATGCTAAGTTTGTGGCACATTGTTATAGCAGCAATAAAAAATGAATGTTGTCTCCTCACTTCGAATCTTGCTTTTTTTAAAAATATACTTTCCTAATTGCTCCCAAAGTGAGCTCTAAAAAATACAAATTTGATGCTTTATAATACAAGATATAGCCTGAATATATCATCTACACTTAATTTTATAACTAATACTGTGTGTCTGACTTTGGTTTGTATTGATTTTAAAAGTCAAAATTTGCTTTTATGCATGATGAGTCATCTCTCTCAGCTGGTACTTTAAATGGTCACCCATAGCCAGGTGTGGTGGCACACATTTGTAATCCCAGTAGTTTGGGAGGCGGAGACCGGAAGATCCGGGTTCGCGGACAGCCTCAGCACTCTCTCTCTCTCTCTCTCTCTTTCACTTTCCCTCTACCTAGTGAGGCCTTACACAACTTCGTGAGACCCAGTTTCAAAATAAAGTACAAAAAAATAGGGCCGGGGGTGTAGTGTGGAGGTAGAACGCCACTGGGTTCAATCCTCGGTACCACAAAAAAAAAAAAAAAAGGTCACCCATGTCTGATGGAGAAAAGCACCACATGTCTAGAAATGGTTGGAGTGGGCTGAAAATTCAGTTTTGAAGGAAATTATGATCATGTTAGAAAGAGAATATCAACACTTCAACTAAAACTGTGGTTGCAAAAATGAGAAAAATGAGCTGGGCGTGGTGGCACATGCTTGTAATCCCAGTACTTGGGAGGCTGAGACAGGAAGATCTGCCTGCAGCAGAGAACCACTGTCCTAGAGAAACCTCTAGGAAGAGATTCCAAGGTATCCTTCCAGACAATTTCTAGGTCAATAATGGGAATAAGAGTGTTTCCATCTCTTTTTAACACTTATTTTTACACTTAACAATTGATTACACATATCATTCCCTGTTTTTACATATGAAGGTATCTGATGTCATCCTTTGAAATAACTAAAGAGATCTTCACTATATAATATTCATGCCCCTCTCACACATGATGGGTTTTTTCAATGGGCACATGGAAAAAGCTAGATAACTGAGACCATACAGTGACAGAATGTGAAGATGGAGAGATATTACAGGTGTATAGAGACATCAAGAGCTGAATGGTTTTCTCTGCCAGTGCTGCTGTTTAGTATGTTGCTTTGTAACTATTCCAAAGCAAGAATTGGAATACAGAACAGCTGACCACTTTTCCTTATAATCCTTGCTTCATGCTAAGAAAAGAGTCTACAGACAATCAGAATCTGAGATTACATAAAAGGATACTTGAAGTCGGGCACGGTGCCACATCCCTGTAATCCCAGTACTTGGTAGACTGAGACAGGAGGATTGCAGGTTTGTGGCCAGCCTCAGCAACTTAGTGAGGCCCTCTGCAACTTAGTGAGACCCTGTTTCCAAATAAAAAATAAAATAGGACTAGAGTGTAGCTCTGAGGTAGAATGCCCCTGGGTTGGCCGGGCGTGGTGGCATACACTTGTAATCCCAACACTTGGGAGGTGGAGACAGGAGGATCGCAGGTTTGAGAGCAGCCTCAGCAACTTGGTGAGACCCTATTTCAAAATAAAAAATAAAATCGAGTTGGGGGTGTAGCTCGGAGGAAGAACGCCCCTAAGTTCCCCAGTACCACACACACACACACAAAAAGGGCTGATCCCTAGAACACACACACACACACACACACACACACACACATATTTGAGTGAGACAAAGATGACATTTTGATGCCAAAAAAGGAAAGTAAATGTAAAGTGGCACCTATGATGATAAAGGCAAATAATAATGACAAATGTCTAATACTTAACCTCTCCTTTTATTTCATTTCCAACTAAGGGCATGTTAGTCATCTCCCACTACTTGGAAGGTGATGATGTATTCAAATAGAACCAGTGTTCCTGCTGCATGGCACCCAAAATTACACCACAGTAGGGCGGGGCAGGAGGGGCCCAACGGGATGCTCTGATGTTCTAAGAGCAAAAGGTCTTTCTGTTGTTAATAAGTGTCCCAGGCCTAGCAGATCACAGGTTGCACCAACCCATGACTCTGGCCTCTCTGTGATGAGTGGGTCTCATGGTGAGCAAGATCTGGAAACCTAATCTTTTCAGGAAGATTTAATCAACTTCATCTAGTTATGCTGCTATGAAATAATACAGCTAGGATTTTCTGTATACTTCTCTTTTAACTCATCAGAATTTCATTAGTGGTTCCACAAGCTGTCTTAGGCCTCCTGTAGAAATAACTATGAAAAGTAATACAAAAGAAAAGAGAAAATACCTTTCGGTATCATACCTTTTGGTACTATTTGGTTTTGTTTGTTGCTTTGCAATCTCTTCTGAAGCAAGGATGGGGCTGCAGAACAGCTGCCCACTTTTCCTGATTATCCTTTGCTTCATTGAAGTCAGACTACTCCATTCTCGAACAAACCTCAAAATCTGGCAGAAAATGAAATAATTTTAAAAGAGTTAACAGCTTACCAGGCATCTTTCTTTAAAAGTTAGACTATCTGCAACATGAGAAAACTGTTTTCCATAAAACAGGCTTTTGAGTTCCACAATTTAAGGCTTTCTTCCATTTAATATAGTTCTCATTTTTTTTTTTTTTTTGTGGACCAGGGATTGAACCCAGGGGCGTTCTACCTCTGCGCTATACCCCCGGCCCTATTTTTTATACTTTATTTTGAAACTGGGTCTCACGAAGTTGCGGAAGCCTAAGTAGAGAGAGAGAGAGAAAGAGAGAGAGAGAGAGAGAGAGAGAGAGAGAGAAAGAGAGAGAGAAAGAGACAGGGAGAGACAGAGAGAGAGCTGAGGCTGGCCGCGAACCCGGACCCTCTGGTCTCTGCCTCCCAAAGTACTGGGATTATAAGCATGCGCCACCACGCCCGGCTATAGTTCTCATATCTTTACTGTCAACTACCTCAATAGTTCTCATCCAAAGATTCTCTAAAGTCATGTTTCAGGACACCCAGTAAATGCCCTTAACACACGTAGGGACCAACAGTGGTGATGTGCTCATGGAGACCAAAAGTGGTCCAGAAGGACACACCCCAGCAGCAGCCGAGGTAAAACCAGCCTTGGGGAGCAGGGCTTGCAAAGGTGAGAGAGTGACAGTGTAACATCTGAGAATCACGATGTATCTGGTGTATAAGTTATCAAAGGAAAAAAAGCCATCAAGAAATCTGGAACATTTTTATTAGGGTTACCATTAGTCTTATTTATTAGTCCATTATACATAACTGGCAATTTTTTTGGAATCTGAGAGTCAGGATTAGCTGATACCAAAACAAAATAGCTCATTGCCTTTTCCTTTAAGACAAGCGCAGCTGACTCATGGACAATGATTTGTTTCCACTCAAAGAGTTAAAGAAAAAAATCACTATTTTTCTTGCAAAAAAATGGTAGGATTGCGTGTTGGGTCAGTTGCTGTAAATGATGACCCTTCTTAACAGTGAATGTAAATCAGCCCCAGACCAGAATTAAGGCCTCCCTGACAGTACCGGCCTGGACCTGCACACTGGTGCTTTTGACAGTGAATCAAGAGTCACCCAACGTGGTGTTATTCCTGCTCTCAGAATTTGTCACTGTTAGAACTTAACCTTAAAAGATAAAATGTGATTCTGACAGATACAAATATCACAGTTGCTAATCCTGTGAATGAGAAATTAAATGATGCAAGGATGATTCTATCTACAGAAACAGCAGCTCTAGGTGTGATCATTTGCCAAGGAAACAGATTTAACTTTTATTCTTAGCATCAAGATAATTAATAGACACGGATGGGCTTGATAAAAAAAATGCAACCAGCAATTTGATTCTGCAATAGGCCACAAAGAGCTGTTTTATTAAACTCAAAATGATCACTAAACTTAATAAAAATTTTATTTAAAACAAATACAACTACTTTACTTAAACTATTCTTACCAGTGAGCGATTTTGTTTCAGCTGAAAGCTTGCTGGCAAGTCTTCCCAAAGGTCTAATTTTATATCCAAAGGAATGAAATTACAGTTCATCGGTTTCCCGTCCTGATTATAGATTAGAAAGGCATTATTAATTCATTTTTGTCTGTAGGCAGTAGAAAGTAATTATATTATGGCATAGTATGTCCAGTCTCCTAAAAGATAAAGTGGATGGCATATTCTAGACCAAGGTTTACCCAGTATGGACCCCTGGAAGGATGGATAGTGAGGAGGGAAGGATGGGGAGTGAAGAGTCTGTAGATACACTGCCCACAACTAGCCAGGCCTTCTGCCTTCAGCCCAGGATGTTGTGATTATTGCCCTGTCATACTCTTCTTTATTGCCTAATCTTGTGAATATGTATTAAAATAAGAAAATCTGTACATTGCACATAAACACAGAAGAATATCACAGCCTTGAAGTCAACAACTCAAGGGAACATTCTCAAATTCCCAAATAATCTTCCTTATAATTACTGAAAATATTAAAGAAGGGCACCAAGAAACACTCTGAATAGTTCTCCCCAAATGGGCTGGTATACCTATCCATTGTCACAGGAACAAGGAAGTAAGGAGAAAGTAGACTGAGCAATTCTAGAGAAATTATTACCATTATTATTATTACTTGCGGTACTGGGGATTGAACCCAGAGGCATTCTACCAACGAGGTACACCCCCGCTCTATTTTTTTATTCTTTATTTTATTTTATTTAATTTATTTATTTATTTATTTATTTGCGGTACCGGGGATTGAACCCAGGGGCGATCTACCTCCGTGCTACACCCCCGGCCCTATTTTTTTTATGCTTTATTTTTGAAACTGGGTCTCACGAAGCTGCAGAGGGCCTCACTAGGTAGAGAGAGAGAGAGAGAGAGAGAGAGAGAGAAGAGAGAGAGAGAGATATTGCACGCTCGCGCATGCGTGCTGAGGTTGGCCGCGAACCCGGATCCTCCGGTCTCCGCCTCCCAAAGCACTGGGATTATGCCACCACGCCCGGCTTATTCTTTATTTTGAAACAGGGTCTCACTAAGTTGCTGAGGCTGGCAGCGAACTAGGATCCTCCGGTCTCAGCCTCCCAAGTACTGGGATTACAAGCGTGTGCCACCACGCCCGGCTAAAGAAATTATTTTAAAATTTGCTTCCCTAAGACGAGGCTGTAATGTTGGACCATGAGGACTCCCTGCCAATGGCCCCACCTGGAGAGCAGGTGGAGCTGCCTTCAGATCCTGATAATCAGCTGCACGATATCCTGCAATCTTCAGGGTAAAAAGAAACCATGAACAGCGGCACAGTCAGTTAAACACAGTAGAGGTTAGTTTTTTATTAAAGGGGAAGAAGAATGTCTCATATGAAAATCTATTGTATCAATAATAGTTCAACTCATATTTTACTTCTCTTAGCTAAAAATAAATGTTACAGCTCCCACAATCACTTTGGAAAAAACCCACAAAAAGTACTTATACATTGATTATGATTTCAGATATGTAATTATAATATGTAATTCTAAATTTAGATATGTAATTGTAATATGTAATTCCAACCCCTAGACTTGGGATTTAGATGAAATGAACACAGGTGGCCCAGGATGCTAAACATCTGTTACTGATCTTTCTTCTAAGGAGTATACTCTTAGGCAGTGAACTAGGGTTTTTATCCAAATTTCTAATTCTAGATTTTACTTTAGCTTTTCTAAGGTAAAAAGGAAAGCTTTCACCCAACTCCATTGTAGTTGTGAAAAGATATGTCAGCATTTCTTCTGGTTTGTGTCTCACAGTTAAAAAAATTACAGTAATTGGATAACATTTTATGTTAAGGGGACATATAAGTATCTAGAACAGTCATAAAAATACATTTGAGACTACTGGCAGAAAGGCCAGGAAGGGGAGGTAGCCCACGCTACTTAGTGAGGTGGAGAGTGAGGTTGTTGCTGCAGCTGGCTGGCAGCAGGCACACTCTACCTCTACCAAGCGTTTGTAGTTTCCCTCCCCATCTCCACCCCAAGGGGAAAAACAGTGATCAGATCATCTAGGATGCAGATCTTTCCCTGTACAGAAGAAAATGTTTAAAGAATGTAAGGGCTTCTGAATTCCTGGTGTGCTCTGACTGGTGGCTGCCTCTTGATTCTTGATCTGCAAGACCCCTGGGGATTACTTCCCTGTACCTCTCATGTGATGGTCTGAGAGGGATTACAGGTGTGCACCATACCATGTCTGGCCATATGTTATCTTTTAAAAAGTGTTCTTTCAGAGCCGAGCATGGTGGCACATGTCTGTAATCCCAGTACTTGGGAGGCTGATACAGGAGGTTCACAGGTTCAACACCAGCCTCAGCAACATAGTAGGGCTCTCAGCAACCTAGTGAGACCCTGTTTCAAAAAAAAAAAAAAAGCTGGGCGTGGTGGTGCATGCTTGTAATCCCAGTACTTGGGAGGCTGAGACAGGAGGATCTCAGGTTCGCGGCCAGCCTCAGCAACTTTGTGAGGCCCTCCACAACTTAGTGAGACCCGGTTTCAAAATAAAGTATAAAAAATAGGGCTGGGGGTGTAGCGCGGAGGTAGAATGCCCCTGGGTTCAATCCCCGGTACCGCAAAAAATAAATAAAAATAAAAATAAAAAATAAAATAGGACTAGGGGTGTAGCTGGGAGGCAGAATGCCCCTGGGTTCAATCCCCAGTACCAAAAAAAAGCATTCTTTCAATAGAATGGGCCATGGCTTTAAAAAGTTATGTATATTATTTTATTATACTTGCAAAGATTAGAAATTTGAAATTATAGACAGAATAAAAGCATTTTAAATTGCTTCTTTTATTAGTTTAATGAGGACGCAGATTCTCACATGGCCTTCAGACCCTCTTGGGGGTCTACAAAGTTACAAGTGTTTTTGTAATAATAATAGGACATTATTTGCCTTTTTAACTCTTATTCTCTCACTAGCATATGGTGAAGTTTTCCAGTGGCAACATGATATATCACAATAAAATGAATGCAGAGGCAGATATGAGAATCACATTATCTTCTATTGAAACTTCAGAGAATATTGTCAAAAATGTAAAACAGTATCACTCTTCTTACTAAATCTTTTTCTGTTTTGGAAAATATAAGTTATTTTTCATAAAACATGTTATTCACATAGCAAATGAATATTTTTAAGCATCTTCATTTTCATTTTGAATACAGTAAATATCAACAGATATAACCCATGTAAACAAAAGTTCTTTGGCATCCTCAGCACATTGTAGGAATGCAAAGGGGTCCTGAGATTAAAAGGTTTGCGGCAGCCGGGCGTGGTGGTGCACCCTTGTAATCCCAGTACTTGGGAAGCTGAGACCAGAGGATCCGGGTTCGTGGCCAGCCTCAGCTACTTAGTGAGGCCCTCTGCAACTTCATGAGACCCGGTTTTAAAATAAAGTATTAGAAATAGGGCCGGGGGTGTAGCTCGGAGGTAGAACGCCCCTGGGTTCAATCCCTGGTACGGCAAAAAAAAAAAAAAAAAAAAAAAAAAAGGTTTGCGCGCCACTAACCTGGGCTATGACAGGAATCTGAGCCATCACATCACAAAAGCTGCCTCCCCGAACTCAGCTTGGAGAGGAGGGCTGGACTTCTGGAAAGATGTGGCTGCTTCAAACAATCAGTGCAAGAACTATCGCTGCACAGAGGTCATGAGGGCTGGGCACTGTGTGAGTACTTTACAGGACTCAGCTCATTTTACCCTTGCAACGAACCCTCTCCATAGTTTACAGGTGAGGAAATTGAAGGGTAGGGAAGTTGAATAATGTGTCCAAGATGACACAGTTATTAACAGATCTGAACTAGGCAATCTTGCACCAAAGTCTATGCTCTTAATGACTTTGCCTCTCATTGTCTTTGGAATTAACACAGGAATTTGATAATTGGCTCAAAGGAAGAAAAGAACTAACTGCTTATCTCATTGTTAATCAAATTAAATATCTTCATTGAAAAATGAAAAAAGGACGGCTTTTAAATGTTTTAAGCTGAAGAATTTGCATGATGCTTACCTTAGTATAGAGGTGAATCCGGTCAGTATTCTTACTTGCACAAAACATTACGGAATCATACACTGGAAGAGTGTCAAAGCCCTTCAACTGCTCTAATAAAGAAGACAAAAAAGAATATGAAGGCTTGTCTACCCTCTATCTAAAATAGCTTACTTTAACCTGCAGGTTAGAATGATGGAATAGCTATGTCAAAAATATCAGCATATTCAACAAAGAACATGTACCTAGGCTTGAAATGAAACTCCCACGGGAGGCCATCTAAGAACATCAGCACATATGGCAACCAGACCCAACAAGAAACAAACAGATCCAGAGTTGGCTGAAAAGATACAAATTAGGCATAAGGGGCATTTTCCTGCTAAGAGGAATTGTTACCAGTCTTGATGAAATTTAGAATCTACTCCTCTTTCTAGAGTGTACTGAAGTTGAGACTGAATGGGCACCATTTTGACAATCAGTAGCAATGTTGAGGGCCACTTAAATGCCTGATTCCCTATGGCCTGGTGCCTCACAGTCACAAAAGGACATGAGTGGACATGCTTATTTCTGATAACAGTCTCCTTGCCCAATATTCTGCAGGAGATTATCAACCAAATCGAAATAATAATAATAATAATAATTAGTACTTTATCAAGCACATATAATGTTCCAGGCACTGTCCTAAGTATTCCTGAATACACCTTCCAAAAGTAAATACTGCGCTTTAAATAGGAGGAAACCGAGGCACATCACTTGCCCAAGGTCACATCACTAGGAAGGATTTAAACTCAGTACTCTGGCTCTAGAGCTTGTACTCTTGGCTCAGTCACAGTTCTTCAGAGACCTTTTAAGTACTTTCTAGAAGTCTATGATTTGTTTGCCATTCTACATGGCAGTATTAACATATTATTTTTCTAATCAAGGCACTGGCCACTTTTTACAATCATTGCTGGCCAGATGGCAATTGTGAAGTAGTTGTCATTGCCTGAGCGTGCAGAGCTCAGTCATAGCTATAATACTATTGTTACTTAAAGCCACACATGAAGTAAATGAATTGTTGTTACTATGTGCATTTATTTAATTAACTTTAAGATATCTTAAAAAATTCCCACAATGGTCCAGGCACAGTGGTGCACACCTGTAATCCCAGCACTTGGGAGGCTGAGAAAGGAGGATCGCAGGTTCAAGGCCAGCATGTGGTAACTTACTGAGACCTTCTTTCAAAAAAAGGGGGGGCTGGGGATGTAGTTCAGAGATAGGGGTAGAGCACCCCTATGTTTAATGCTATACACACAATTTTTTTTTTTTTTTGCGGTACTGGGGATTGAACCCAGGGGCGTTCTACCTCTGAACTATACCCCCAGCCCCATTTTTTATTCTTTATTTTGAAACAGGGTCTCACTAAGTTGCAGAGGGCCTCACTGAGTAGATGAGGCTGGCCGCAAACCCAGATCCTCCGGTCTCAGCCTCCCAAGTACTGAGATTACAAGCGTGCACCACCACGCCTGGCTACAATTTTTTTTTTTAACTGAACCCAGGAGCATTCTACTTCTGATCTACACTCTTAGGCCTTCTTTTTTTTGGAACAGGGTCATGCTAGATTGCTGAGGCTGTCCTCAAACCTGCGATCCTCCTTTCTCAGGCTACTAAGAACTGGGATTACAGGTATAAGCCACCACACCTGGTTAAAAAATCTTTTTCACTATGATTTGGTATTGAAATGAAAAGCTACACAGACAAAAAAAATTTTGGATATAGAGCAGGAGAGCATAGATTTAATACTAAAGAAGCAAATATGAGCTGGGCGTGGTGGTGCAGGCTTGTAATCCCAGTACTTGGGAGGCTGAGACAGGAGGATCACAGGTTCGCAGCCAGCCTTAGCTACTTAGTGAGGCCCTCGGCAACTTAAGTGAGACCTTGTTTCCAAATAAAGAATAAAAAATAGGGCTGGGGTATAGCTCAGAGGTAGAATGCCCCTGGGTTCAATCCCCAGTA
>PVJS01022903.1:0-11477 GCA_004027185.1 Glis glis | reverse complement strand
CTGTAATCCCAGTACTTGGGAGGCTGAGACATGAGGATCGCAGGTTCGAGGACAGCCTCAGCAAGTAGTGAGACTCTCATCAACCTAGTGAGATCTTGTTTCCAAATAAAAATAAAAGAGGGCTGGGGGTATAGTTAAGAGGTAGAATGTTCTTGGGTTCAATCCTCAGTACCAAAAAAAAAGAGATATTGATGTATGACTATAGGCTGGTATTTGCTAACCATGACAGCTATAAATGATGAATGAAACCAAGCAACAAATAAATCTGAAACACTACATGGTTGGCTCCAAATGCAGTTATGATTCATATAGTCTTAAAATTATGTTCCTTAAAAACAATTTCTTAATTTTTTAAAAAAGTATGCCAAGTAAGTGTAGACATTTCAAAGAATTCATGTATAAAGGCTTAATGATTTGTTAAGGGGCTATAAGTAATCTGTCAATTTTACTATTTTGTCCAAAAGCATCTCCAAAAGATAAAAACAACACCCTGATGGTGTGGATGGGCTAGGTTTGGTCGAGGCAGGGCAACAGGCCTGGTGGGAGCTATTTATTGGTTTGCTCCATGTGTAGTGTCTTAAGTCAACAGACATACTCTGGTCTTCCAGCCATCTGGTGTTTAAGAATGTGGTTACAAATGATTGGCATTTTTAATATAAAGGGAACAAGAGGCACCTGGAAAAAGGCATCAATCACCCACTTAATACCAGTATTATGTGTTAAAGTACATGGTTATTATTTGGACTCTGGAAATGGAAACAAGACTGACCATTACCTGGCTGGTCTGTGAGTCTGTTTTCCTGCTCAACTTCTGATGTTTCTTCCTTGCTCTTAGCCAACTGGTCAGATTCCAGCGGTGCAAAGACTTGTTTTTCACAGTCTGAGCTAGTTTGAACTTTTTTGGAGGTGTCTTTCTGAGAATCATCTTCCTCATTTTTGTTTTTGTCTTGG
The DNA here is from genome assembly GCA_004027185.1 of Glis glis. Taxonomy (NCBI): domain Eukaryota; kingdom Metazoa; phylum Chordata; class Mammalia; order Rodentia; family Gliridae; genus Glis; species Glis glis. The sequence goes on along the minus strand of PVJS01022903.1, from coordinate 10,526 downwards.
ATATGGTTGAGGCTTTCTATTTGTAGAATTATTAAAATCAAATAATTCATAGTTCAAAATAGTTTAAAAATGTCACAGCTAAGTCTTACAAAAATAAAAAAAGTTAATGTGCGTTAATTCTTCAAAACATTTACCAGGCCCTACTACTTGCCCAGTACTGGGTGCTGGAAAGACAGCAAGGAACAAGACAGGTAAGGCTCTGCATCCTGGAGATTCCACTCTAGGTAGCAGATTTACACAATACTGTAAACAAATAAATGAAGAGTGCATCCTCAGATAAAGAGAACAAACTGGGCTTCTGTAAGGGAATTGGGGGAAGGGGAGGGAAGGGGAGAAAGTGGAGAAAGGGTGGAATCCAAAAAATTAAAGGAGCAATATTAGAATATTACATTTAGCAAAAGTTGTCAGGGCCAAGCTCTCAGAGGAGTCGCATTGAAGCTCAGAGCTGTTCATGAACCTGGCAGCATGGCCCAGGGGTTTGTATTTTTGGATTAGACTTTAAATGCAACTAAAAGCCATTAGAGAGCTTCGGGCAGAGAATCTAAGTTTTTAAAAGATCCCTCTAGCTGCTGCGCACAGAAGGATCATATGGGGACAACTAGAATGGTGGCTATTGCATTCTGGGAGAAAGATGATGGTGGCTGTTGAGTAGGATGGATGGTAGCAATAAAAAGAAGTGTGGCAGCACACGCCTGTAATCCCAGTACTTGGGAGGTTGAGACAGAAGGATCACAGGTTCGAGGACAGCCTTAGCAAGTAGTGAGACTCTCATCAACCTAGTGAGACCCTGTTTCAAAATAAAAATTAAAAATAGGGCTGGGGGTATAGCTCAGAGGTAGAATGCCTCTGGGTTCAATCCCTGGTAACACACACACACACACACACACACACACACACACACACATACATATAATGTGGTTAGATTGAGATTTATTTTGGAGCTGGGCTTGGTGGCAGATACCAGTAATCCCAGTAGTTGGGAGGCTTAGACAGCAGGATTGCAGGTTCAAGAACAGCCTCAGCAACTTAGCAAAACCCTGTTTCAAAATTAAAAAATAAAACAGGGGTGGGTATAGCTCAGAAGTACAATGCTCCTGTGTTCAATCCCAGTACAAATAATAGATAGATAGATAGATAGATAGATAGATAGATAGTAGATGATAGATAGGTAGGTAGGTAGGTAGGTAGATAGATAGATAGTAGATGATAGATAGGTAGGTAGGTAGGTAGGTAGGTAGGTAGATAGATAGATAGATAGATAGATAGATAGATAGGGTTGGAGGTGTAGCTCAGAATTAGACTGCCCCTGGGTTCAATCCCCAGTCCAAAAAAAAACCAAAGGATTTAGGTTACTTGATGGATCAAGTGTGGGAGGCAAGGAAGAGACCAAGGATACAGCCTAGATATTTAACATGATGTAGGGAAGACAGGGGAGGAGAAAATTTAAGTGTTAGATATGATGGTGGTGATGAGTCAAGAATTTTATTTTGGACATGTTAAACTTAAGGCTTCCATTAGACATCCAGGCAGAGATGTTACAAAAGATACTGGATATATCCAGTCTGGAATTCAAGTGAAAGATATAAATCTGGGTGATCTGAGCTGTAAGTTGTTATGTATAAACTATAGATGTTAAGAACAAAGCACAAGAAAAGAGCTACATATTGATAAAATTAACATTCAGTGTATACCATACCATATTAAAGCAACAGAGACTGAATTAGAAACTGCTAAAGACTGTGATATTAAAAAATTTTTCCTTTAAGATTTTGGATTCCACTCTTTCCTCAGAGAATTATATGGGAGGCCCTATTAAAAAACTTAGATGAAGCCGGGCATGGTGGTGCACGCTTATAATCCCAGTACTTGGGAGGCAGAGACCGGAGGATCCAGGTTCGCAGCCAGCCTCAGCTACTTAATGAGGCCTCTGCAACTTCATGAGACCCGGTTTCAAAATGAAGTATAAAAACTAGGGCCGGGGATGTAGCTCGGAGGTAGAAAGCCCCTGGGTTCAATTCCCGGTACCGAAAAAAAAAACAAAAACAAACTTAGATGAAGCTGGAGATGGTGGTACACCCCTATAATCCTAGTATGGCTGAGACAGGAGGAGTGTAGGTTTGAGGACAGCCTCAACAATGCAGCAAGACTCTCAGTAACCTAGTGAGACACTGTTTCAAAACAAAAAATAAAAAGGGCTGGGGGTGCAGCTCAGAGGCAGAATGCCCCTGGATTAAATCCCCAGTGCCAATAAATAAGTAAATAAATAAATAAATAAATAAGTAAATAAATAAATAAATTGGGTGTGGTGGCACATGCCTCTAATTTCAGTATATGGGAGAGGCTGAGACAGGAGGATCAGAGGTTCGAGGCCAGCCTCCACAATTTAGTGAGGCCCTCAGCAACTTGGGGAGAACCTGTGTCAAAATAAATAAAATAGAGCTGGGGATGTAGCTCCGAGGTAGAATGCCTCTGCTTTCAACCTCCAGTACCAAAATCAATCAATCAGATGAATTAAAATTAATTCTGCTTTTAATATTTTTTGAGGTCAACCGAATCAAAGTTGAAAATCATTATGCCAAATCTAATAATTGTAACTTTGAGATAGAGTAATACCACTGTTAATTGGAATACTCATTTCTAAGTAGACTGTTTCATATTCACAAAAGGTAGTTTTTTTTTAAGTTGCTTGACAGGTTGCTTATTATTATTATTGTTGTTATTGTTATTATTATTATTATTTATTTATTTATTTTTGGTACTGGGGATTGAACCCAGCAGCGTTCTACTGCCAAGCTACACCCCCAGCCCTATTTTTTATTCTTTATTTTGAAACAGGGTCTCATTAAGTTGCAGAGGGCCTCACTAAGTAGCTGAGGCTGGCCGCGAACCTGCGATCCTCCTGTCTCAGCCTCCCAAGTACTGGGATTACAAAGCATGCGCCACCACGCCTGGCCCACTTTTATTTCTTATTTGGAAACAGGGTCTCACTCGGTTGCTGAGAGCCTTGCTAAGTTGCCGAGGCTGGCTCTGAACCTGCAATCCTCCTGTCTCAGCCTCCCAAGTACTGGGATTACAAGCGTGCACCACCATGCCTAGCTTGACAGGTTGCTTATTAAATCATGGATCTAGGAAATTTCATTGTTACTCTTGGTATCACAAAAGAAAAACCAGAACTATAAAATCTGTATTAAACTCTGATTTTTCTTGCTAAATCAGTTAAACTGACATTATTTTATATACTTAATATGAACTGATATTGTTTTATAGTCACAATATACTTTATTTTATTGCTTGTACCAGTTGTGAATTGCTTGGGTCATGTGAATTGTGAAAGGGATATTGTATGGAATTAGCCTGTGGTTCCAATTCAGTTCATAGACAACAGGTACCCACACTACAAATATAGCCACCCAGATGGCAGACTTGTCAATTTTGGTAGAAGCACCCAGAAGAAAAAGAGGAAAGCTTAGCTACTGATTATATTTTCCTTCAGATCAAAACCAAGACAGAGAGGAGAGGAAGGCAGGAAGGAAAAAAAATTGCAGTATCAGAGGCTATCTTAGCTGTCTTTGTCAGTGACAATATTTTAAGAATTAATATATAATAAAAATTAGATGTGAACAATTATTACCATTGATAAAGTAAAATGAATATTTTTAGTTTCCCAAACTGTCAAATTTAGCATAAAAATGCCCTCTAAAATTAGACAGAAAAAGAATACTAAATGATCTTTTTCTTATGACAACCAGGGTTATTAACAGCCATTTAAGAAATTAAACATCAGGAAATGGCATATCATGCTATAAAATCATACTTGAAGTATGTTTATGATTTCTAACGTTAACATTCTTTTTTTTTTGCGGAACTGGGGATTGAACCCAGGGGCATTCTACTTCTGAGCTACACCCACAGTCCTATTTTTTGTTCTTTGTTTTGAAATAGGGTCTCACTAAGTTGAGGAGGGCCTCACTAAGTAGCTGAGGCTGGCCGTGAACCTAAATCCTCCGGTCTCAGCTTCCCAAGTACTGGGATTACAAGTGTGTGCCACTACGCCCGGCTTTAACTTTAATATATTTTAGCAAAGAATAAACTCATAAAACACATCAAATTGGTTCTAGAGGAGTTGTCAAGCTAAAAAAAAAATGTGGCACAATGTATACTGAGTAGGCAAAGAAGATCTACTGGATTATTTTGCTATTTAGACATAAGAAAAATCTATAATTTCCTTAAAAACAAGTGTATCTACAGAAGAAAGAAAACAGCAGGTCCATGACTATAAGGCATATTTGCTACCATAGCAACAGAGCTTCTATTCCTGCCCACTGAATTCACATCCTGCTGACATTAATCAGAAATGTCCATTTGTGCCAAATTAATGCCATATCACAGACGCTTGGGGATATACATTCTTGACAGAACCAGAGTTTTTCACATTCCACAAGGGATAGATTCACAGTCTTCACTATGTGAAGTTCTTACTCCATTTAAAAAAGCTAAAGTCAGTGTTAAGTCATGCTACCCTTTTGTAACAGTTCTAAGAGCACAGGTTATGTGAAGACACCAATGCCAGCCCCCACCTACGGTCACCTTCCGTGTACTCACCTGTACTGCCTTGAGGATTCTCACACATTTCACAATAAGGTAACATTGAATTATTGATATAGGTGCAGAAAGCACATTGCCAGCCCTTTCTGGGAAGGGCTGGGGTGGTTGATGGGGACTTAGCGTCATGGACACCTTCCACAGGTGCAGCTTTGGTTTGCTTGGACCAGGATGGTTTCTCCTCTGGGGGACTGCTATGGTCAGGAGTGGTGACTGACCTCAATCTTTTAGATTCAGGTTCAGAATCAGGCTCATAATCAATGACATCTCTTGTGGCTATTTTTTTAGGGTCTGATGCCACTACTGTATTGTTCTCCTGGAACACCCTTGATTCATCAGAGGAGGACTCCAGCCGTCTCTTCTTAGGTTTGGGTAAAAAGAATGATCGAATATCATGCTGTTTTTCTTTTTCAAACTAGGAAAAGCAAACAATTTTCAAATTAAGAAGCAATCATTCTTCCTAAATGGAAGAGCTTACCAAAGCATTTATATTAACCATATTGCCTTATCCCACGAAAACCTTTGTGGAAATGAATTCAATTATGCTTTGGTTCTTTATATATACAGAACACCATTAACATCCATGTGCTTCCTATGTCTATTTTTTCTTAACACTTACTATGTCCCGAGCACTTTACATATAATTCATTTAATCCCTACTGTGAGCTAGGTTCTCTTATTATTCCCATATTGCAGAGGAGGAAACTGAAGCTTTAGAGGGTTGAGGTAACTTGGCTGGAGAAATTAAGTAATGAAAATATACTTCATTAACTGCCCTAGATGTAAGTCAGAGAAAGGAGACAATTATGTATTTAAATGTTTCAAGTCAACCAAGACCCTAGAAAAATGCTTTCATGCCCAAACTATAACTGCAATGTTCATAAACTTTGTTACTCATATTAGAATATGAGGAAATATGACCGGGCCTGGGCGTGATGGTGCATGCTTGTAATCCCAGTACTTGGGAGGCTGAGACAGGAGGATCGCAGGTTTGAGGACCGCCTCAGCTACTTAGTGAAGACCTCTGCAACTTAGTGAGACCCTGTTTCAAAATAAAGAATAAAAATAGGGCTGGAGGTATAGCTTGGAGGTAGAATGCCCCTAGGTTCAATCCCCAGTACCACAAAAGCAAACAAACAAACAAAACCCCCAAAACACATAAAACTATTGTCTATGTTCTTCTCTCTTGAACCTGGGTGGACCTTTGTAACTGTCTCACCCCTCAGAATGCAGCTAAAGTGGTGCTGTGTGACCAAGCACCTACTGGGGCTAGGTCATTAAAGACAATATGGCCTCCACTTGTCTGGCCCACCTTCTTGTTCTCCCTTTCTCTTTTGGGATGTTAGTCTTTGGAATCTAGCCACCATGTTATGGGGAAGCTCAAGTCACATGGAAAAAACAACGTGTGGGTGTTCCTGTTGGCAGCCTCAACAAGGTCTCTAGGTGACAGCCAGCATCCATTGCCAGACTTGTGAGTGAACAAGCTTTCGGATGTTTGCAGCCCCCATCTCAGGATCTTCTGGCAAGGGCCACAGTTATGGAGTATATACCCCATCCCTGTTATACACTGGATGAATTTGAATCCATACATAACCTGAAATAATACGGCTTTTGTTGTTTAATAATATGGCTTTTGTTGTTTAAGACACAGTTTTGGGGAAAATTATTAAGGAGTAATAGATAACCAAGACACTATAGATAATGATAGCAAAACATATATACATATACTTGTAAAGAGGTATTTTACATAATGAATCTTATCTGTACATTTTGTTTGTTTGTATGGTACTGGGGATTGAACCCAGGAGAATTCTACCTTCGAGCTACAACCCCAGCCCTTTTTACTTTTAATTTTGAAACAGGGTCATGCTAAGTTGCTAAGAGCCTTGCTAAGTTGATGAGGCTGGTCTCAAACCTGTGATCCTCCTGTCTCAAGCCTCTCAAGTATTGGGATTACTGCCACGAGCACCTCCAGCTTTATCTGTACTTCTTGGTAGTACTGCATAAAAAAGATTTAGCAAATTCTGAGAGAAAGATTAATGGTTACTAGGGGCTGGAGGAAATGGGAAACGGAGTTGTTGCTAAATGATGATAAAGTCTACATTTTGGGGTAACATAAAATTTTGGAAATATTGGTGATGGCTGCACAACCTTGTGAATATAATGCCAGTAAATTGCACATATAAAAATGGTTAAAATGGCAAACTTTAAGTTAACATACACATACACAAAAAGGTAAAAGATAAAAAGGAAACAAAGGAAAATTTAAGCTGTTCCCATATTTCATAAAATTAAAACATATATTATCATAGGGAAGTCTTTTTGCACTTCAACCCCCAATAATGTAGAACTTTTATTTTTATTTTTATACATTATCAAATATTATAAAAAGTTATCTAATGCTGGGCATGGTGGCACATGCCTATAATCGCATTACTTGGGAGGTTGAGACAGAGACAGGAGTATAGGTTCAAGGACAGCCTAAGCAACACAGCAAGACTCTCAGCAATCTAGTGAGACCCTGTTTCGAAAACAAAAAAAAGGGCTGGAATGTAGCTTGGAGTAGAATGCCCCTGGGTTCAATCCCCAGTAAAAAAAAAAAAAAACACACACACACACCTAATTGTTTGTAGAAGTTATAGAACTTAAAAATATACAGAATGAAATCATTAACCATGAGACAAGATTTCTGAAATAGTACATAAGGGAAATTCTAAGAAAAGGGTGGAAGGAAGCAGAGAGATTAGCAGACTGAAGGTAACAAAGATATAAAGATAGCTAAACATTTAAAGAAATGTTCTATTCCTTACAATAAAACTACAAAGAAGCATGTAGGATTTTGAAAATACTAGCAAGCGTTCAGGAAACAAAAATTCTATCCACTATTTCCAGTTAAATCATGCTGTTTGTATAAGGGGGTAATTATTGCATTAAAAGATCTAGTAAGAATATAATTTTAGCAAATGGAGAGGTCAAGATTAGCAATGACATCAGCTAATGCTATGATGGCTAAGTGGACAATGATGAATGGTGTCACAGGTAAGAAACCTTATGAGTTATTCTTGGCTACAGGGCCACCAGAAGCAAGAAGCCCTACCAGGAATAAAGATTTCCTCTGAGGTAATCAGCTAGGAACATGATCCATATCACCAGTGATGCTTTCTGATTGTAGCCTCTGGGCAATTGGGCAGGAAGTAGGTTGATGAGGTTTCCCTGACATTTTAGTGGTTATGATTGATAGAAAAACAAGTGAGAAAATCTCTTTGCTACATCCTAAAGATAATTATATGTGCTGGATGGGAACAGAGAAGGGTTACTTGTTTACTAAAAAATAATTTTTAACTTGTGATCCATGGGCCTCTCACAAGACCTTAGACGGCCTTCTGTGAGCCTGGGAAGCCCCTGAAGTTGACTATGAAATGCTGTCTGCATTGTATGTGTGTTTTGGGGGAGCAGTTCTTTACTCTTTCCATAGTCTCAGAGGGATTCAGGTTGAGAGATTAGAATAAAATATGTGAAGATACACCTGTGGTTTATATAGTTCCATTTCTTTCCTGAGTATTCATAGGTGTTAAAGGGGGATTAAGAGCTCACGTTTCAATATACACATGGGTAGTAAACCTAATTTTGAAAAGGAAACAAGTATATGAAGTCTTTTAAACACTTCATGAAAATCCCTCTGGCTTCTCTCAATAATTTTAAAAAATCAATGAAAACCTACACAGAGTAACTCCTGTGCAGGTATAAAACACACTAGTTTAGCTCATCTGTAACTGAACTCTGAACTGCTTCTCATAAGAGAACAAATGACATGAAGATTTGCACTGTCAAAAAGAGGAAAGCTGTTGATGAAGTAAATAGAAGAAAGCACATGGAGTCTAATGGCTGGGAAATTACGATACTGGTAGGACTCAAACATCACTTAGGTCAGCTTAAAACAAAACACACTATCCTTGAGGTTTTGGGACAGAGACATCTATCACCACTGATTGATTCCTTAGGGAGATTCCCGCAGGTATTTGGGACATGGCTAATTAATAAAAGAAGAAAGCTTTTAACCAGATACAGATTTATAGACACAATACTAAATATAAATGCAAAATTTCTGTAAGATGCTTCTAATGATTTTTTTTCCTTTTAATATTAAGTTACTTTTTATTGCATGTCCATTTTTAGTTCAGTTGGTGACACTTATAGATTTGCCAGTGAATTCACTGATTTAAGTATCTAAGAAAAAGGCAGAAATAATTGCAAACAGATTATTTCCCAAATAAACATGTTCTTTAAAAATGTTAGATTTATCAATAACATGACTTCCCACCACTTACAGTCTACTACTTACAGTCTAAAGAAATATATTACTGGTGTCACTAAAATAAACCAGAATTTTCAAATTCCAACAGCCATACTGATGGCTAAATATTCAGCACCTGAACCATACTGGCAGGCTGCTATTTAAAAACTACTATTATTGTTATCATTTTTCTTAGTGGTAAAGATGGGCAGGAACACAGAAAGACAAAATATTCTCAAGGTCTAGTAAAGCTTTGTTACTGAATAGCAAGATTAAATTTAAAAAGTCTTTTGTCTTTTATAACAACATTCTTGCAATTAGAAAATTCATTACAGTAATAAGTAACTGACTATATTACCCTACCTAACCATGACTATTTATCCTTGTAAGGAAATAATTATAATAAGTAACCCTTTAATATGTGATAAAGCACTTAAATGCAAGTGTTTCTAAAAAGGAGATGTTATCTGAGCCTACAGTAATTTTACCATAGACTTTTGGGAAAATGTAGTTAAGTCAACATGTCCATGTCATGAAGACTAGAAGACAGAAGAACACACTCCTCTCTTCAGTTATATAGCTGACACTAAGTTATTGTGTTCCTGTCTTTTGTTCAATATTGTTTTTTAAAAACAAAGGAAAAATATTGCCTTTGGTGAGAAGTGCTAGGAATAAAAATTGCAAAATGCTTAAGATAGCAAAACGTGGGTTTTTATCTGGAAGGCTCAGGGACCTAATCTATTTGCTCTGTTTTGCACCATAGTAAACTACTGGTCTTTTGAGACAAATCCCCTGGCCATGATGATAGGATTAAAAGTCAGTTATTAGAACTGAAGGAGAGGAAAAGGAAATCTAGTAAAACTCATAAAAAACAATAAAGCACTTCAAAGCCTGGTGCTATTCCAGTGAAGCACTGGCCACCAACAGAAGCACTGATGTCAGGCTTAATAGACTTTGATCAAAGGGCTGCTCTGTTAAGAGCCATTACTACTTCTCATCATTCAGCTCCTGTTTCTTAAAGCATTAATAAACCTGTTTTACAAATGGGTGATTGGGACATCATGCTGGTCTCCTGAAGGATACCAAATTGATGATTGGAACTGCAACTAAAGAGCCCTCATTAACATTTGCAAACAAGCCCAAAGGAGTCTGTTTTCAAAAAATATAGAGTGACAGAAGTTGGGTTTTAATCATCCAACTAAAAAAAAAGTATTTAAATTATCCTAAAAAAGAAATGACTGTGACTGGTTTTTAAGATTTTCCAAAATGCCCATTCCCATGTAGTTGAACAAAATTTTGACAGTGATCTGATCATCTCTTAGGTACAACTAATTTTTTTCCGCAGATATAGAGAAAATAGAAAAAAAAATTAAACCAACTAAAATACTACTCTGGTTAAAAAAAAGTGGTAAAAAATGTTATTTTTTTGCCGGGCGTGGTGGCGCACGCTTGTAATCCCAGTACTTTGGGAGGCGGAGACTGGAGGATCCGGGTTCGCGGCCAGCCTCAGCTCTCTCTCTGTCTCTCTCTCTCTCTCCTTAGTGAGGCCCTCTGCAACTTCGTGAGACCCGGTTTCAAAATAAAGTATAAAAAATAGGGCCAGGGGCATAGCGCGGAGGTAGAATGCTCC
>PVJS01022902.1:0-30109 GCA_004027185.1 Glis glis | reverse complement strand
TCCTTTTACCTTTAGCGTATGAGTATCTTTGGCTAGAAGGTGAGTTTCTTGTAGACAGCATATAGTTGGATTATGCTTTTTGATCCACATTGCCAGTCTGTGCCTTTTAATTGGGGAGTTGAGTCCTTTGACATTCAATGTTATTATAGAGATATGATTTTTGTTTCCTATCATTTTGAGTTTTATTTTCTATTTGCTGTAGTGACAAATCTCCTTGTTTAGTAGCCTACCTGGTGGAGTTCACCTCTCCTGTGGTTCTGAAAATTGCTTGTTTTTCCTTCTTTGTGGTTTATTTCTTTTAGGATTTTCTCTAGTGTTGGCTTGGTCCTCATGAATTCTTTAAATGTTTGTTTATCATGGAACGTTTTTATTTCTCCATCAATTTTAAATGATAGCTTTGCTGGATATTTCAGTCTTGGTTGGAAGTTGTTTTCTTCCAGGGTCCGGAGTACTTTGTACCAATCCCTCCTGGCATTCCTGACTTGGGTTGAGAAGTCTGGGGTGATTTTTATTGTTTTTCCCTGTATGTCACCCATTCTTTTGTTCTTGCTGCTTTTAGTATTCTTTCTTTGGCCTCTATGTTAGTCATTTTAATTATTACGCGGCGAGGGGAGGTCCTTCTTTGGGCCTGTCTTAACGGTGTTCTATATGTCTCCTGTATGTGTATATCCAAATCTTTCTCTATGTTCGGAAAACTCTCTGAAATTATTTCTTTGATGAGGTTTCTTATACCCTTGGTCTGTGCTTCTAAACCTTCTTCAATGCCTTTTATCCTTAGATTAGGACGCCTTGCATTGTCTTGTATTTCTTGAATGGCCAGGGTGTGTTGTTGTAAAATCTTCTGTATATCATTGACTGTGTTCTCAGTTTTGAATGAGCTGTCTTCCAGGAGTGATACCCTATTTTCCATGTGATCAGGCCTACTAGCGTTGGTTACTATTGCAGTCTTTAATTCGTTTATTGATTCCTTCATTTCGTTCAGAGTTTCTTTCTGATTCTTCCTTAGAACCTCAACTTCCTCCTTCATCTCCTCTATGCTTTCTTTGAGGCCTTTCATCAATCTGAAGATCAAAATTCAGAATTCTCCGTCTTGCATTTCCTGCAGGTCAGAGTCAGTGATCTCACTTGTTGATGCATTGTGGGTGTTTCTTGTTTCCTCACTGTTCTTCATTCTCGTATTTTCGGTGTTTTCCATTGTGTTTCTGTTGCCTCCGCATCATCTTACTTTCTGTGTATGAGACCTCTTGATGGTTCCTGTAGTCCCAATTGGGTCAGTACACTGCAGGCTGTGGATCCCTCTTGTCTGGTTGGCTGGGGCGTGGTATTGTGTGCGGAGGGGTACGCAGGGTCCGGAGCTCAGGTGTTGGCACGTGAGGAGCACTTCGAGGCACGGTGTTGGGTGCGGGCACTGAGGCGCAGGTGACAGTGCCGGAAGGTGCCCTGTTTCTGAGGCGCGGGTGCTGGGGGTCACCCGGGCCCCTAGGGATGCACACATGCTCCAGGTCTCAGGCAGTGTTGCCGGAGGGTGCCCAGGCTCTGATGCACTGCGCTGAGGAATCGAACGGGCCCGTGGGAGGTGCGGGATCCATGTATCGAGTAGCGGTGCCTAGGGGTCCACAGGCCCTGAGGCACTGGCACAGAGTATCGCACGTGGGTCCCAGGGGGGAGCGTGTGCTCCTAGATCTCAGGTGGCAGCGCTGGGGCGTGCCCTGACTCAGAGACAGCCCAGAGAGTTGCGCGGGTCTTGGGTGGCGGCACTGGAGGGTATCCAGGCTCTGATGCGTGGCACAGAGGCTCCCACGCAGGGGAGAGGGGTGCTGGCTCTGGGTCTCAGGTGGATGCGCCAGATTCCAAGGCAGGGCACGGAAGGCTGCCTGGGATGCGCAGGAGGTGGCCAGGGTCTGAGGCTGGGTGTGGAGGGCCCGGTGACACGCGGGAACCCCGAGGTCTGGTACCTAGCGCAGAGGCCGCCGAGGTGACTCCGAGGCCCGGGGTGGGCACAGAGGTTGCTGGGGTGACACGCGGGGACGCCGAGGTCTGGTACCTGGCACAGAGGCCACCGAGGTGACGCCAAGGCCTGGAGCGGGTGCGGAGGCCGCCGGGGTGACGCGGGGGGGGGGACGCCGAGGCCTGGGGTGGGCGCAGAGGCTGCTGAGGTGATGTGCGGGGACGCCGAGATCTGTACCTGGATCAGAGGCCACCGAGGTGATGCTGAGGCCTGGGGCGGGCATAGAGGCCGCTGAGGTGACGCCAAGGCCTGGGGCAGGTGCAGAGGCCGCCATGGTGACAGCGGGGCCTATCTTTTCTAACTTTTTGTAAATCTCAAACTTCTCTAAAATTAAAAAAAAATTAAAGAGCTGAAAAAATGGATCAGATGCCTTAAAGAAAAGAAATAATTTGTAAATTTGAGGAAAAAAGGAACTATTGGGGATTTTATTAGGGGATTTTGCTTCATTTGGATTATAAAACATTTTTCCTAGTAAGAATCTTGTAGGGGTTTTGACTTTCTTTTTAATTTAAAAGTAGGGCACTGCCTATGAATCTACCAAGTAGATATGGCCCAGAGGAACTGTCTCTGAAGATGCATTTAGATTGGGTTTTATTACATGGAGAATGAGCTGGTGACCCAAAAACCTTATTTTAAATGCTAATGAGCATCTATTTAACTGAAAATTGTTATATTCCAGAACACTGTCTGGGTCTCATAATCTGTAATTGGAATATAAGTTCATACCTATTTTTCTTTGGTATTATTTTTGGAATACTGTCTGGGTCTCATAATCAGTAATTGGAATGTAAGTTCATGCCTATTTTTCTTGGGTATTATTTCTTTGGAACACATTAGACTTATTTGAGGGGGAAAAACTAGATTACTTAACCCTATTGTATAATCAAAACCTATACAATATATTTCTTTATTGTGATAATATATGTATATATAATAACATAAAAACATAAAATTTTCCATTTCAACCATTTTTAAGTGTATGATCAGTGGTAGTAAGTGCATTAATAGTGTTGAGCAACCATCACCACTATTTTGAAAACTTTCCCATCAAAACAGAAATTGTACCCACTCACCTTTTGTACATAGTGATGGGCACTGTGGTTATTTCTACTTTTTAACTATCCTACACAATAGGTTTTGTGAGTGTATTAAGAAAACAAAAACAGAGAGAAAAATGTGTGGAACTTCCATGCACTGCAAAACTTGGCTTAATTGTTAGCCTTAGTAACTGTCATCTGATGTCAAATGATAAGTAAATGCGCTAGAAATGAAATCAGGGAACTTTATGACTCTAGAGGCCTTGGGCCAAAATCATAACTGAACAGGTAGCCATATTCCAGAGAGCTTTGCTTTTGCTGTTTGTTCATTTATGGTTTTTGTCTTTGCACACAACTGTTTTAAATGCTGTGTTCTCATCTTATTCCTTTTTCTTTCTCTCTGTAGTCATCTGTATAAAGAGACACCTGGTATCACTACTACCATAGTGTATAAACCAAGTTCTGCCAGCTGACATAATGATGAGAACATGAGCCTGAGAACTGTGATTGGTGGATTTGTTTAGGGAATTTGCATGCCCAATGGCAGATTCACTTTCTCCCTAGATTGGAGCTTGTTGGAGCTTCTCTAGATTCTTGCCCTTACTTGGAGATACTACCATTCCTCTGATCACCCCAAAAAGACCCCAAGGAATTACACTGGCCTTCTTCTTTTTTTATCACATCCTAGTATAAATCACACATATTTTGCTCTGGTCAATATTCAATATTTTTCAAGTTGTCCCCTCCTCTCTATACCTTTGTGTGTGTGTGTGTGTGTGTGTGTGTGTGTGTGTGTGTGTGTGTGTTACTGGGGATTGAACCCAGGGGCATTCTACCACTGAGCTACACCCCCAGCCCTATTTTTTTATATTTTATTTGGAAAGAGGGTCTCATTTATTTGAGGGGGGGGGCTTCACTAAGTTTCTGAGGCTGGCTGCGAACCTGCGATTCTCCTGTCTCAAACTCCCAAGTACTTTTTTTTATTTTTTTGCAGTACTGGGGATTGAACCCAGGGGAATTCTACCTCCGAGCTATACCCTCAGCTCTATTTTTTATTCTTTATTTTGAAACAGGCTCTCACTAACATGCAGAGGGTCTCACTAAGTAGCTGAGGCTGGCCGCGAACCTGTGATCCTCCTGTCTCTGCCTCCCAAGTACTGGGATTTCAAGCATGTGCCACCAAGTACTGAGATTACAGACATGCACCACCACGCCTGGCCTTTCTACTCTTTTATCCCTACCTGCCTAGCTATAATGGAAGCCCTCATCACTCCTTGCATTACTTCCTGTAGATTTAGATAAGAAGGCCTCTTCCCCTGGGTGAACTGCATATCACAAACACATACACACACAAGAAAAGAAAAAAATATGAAAAAAACACATGATTCTTCTATCATTCAAGATCCAGTGATCAGCAGGAGAATAGTCAACTGATAACCCCAAACATCTATTTCATGACTAACAGTCAAGCCTAACAGGGAAACATATCTCCCTATCTCTTCTCTGCATCTCCTCTCTTAGATCCCCTGAACAAAAGATAATGCTCTCTGAATGCTGTGAAAGGTTGTGGGTTTGTTGTTAACTACATAAGAGGAAAACACTGTTTCCTTCACATTGCAGAGGAATTTCACTGGTAGATCAGAGGAAAGACAGATTAATGAGCTTGTTGAATGGGTTGAATGAATGGTGTCAGCCCAAAATTCCTATGTTGAAGCCCTAACCCCCAGTGCCTCAGAATGTGACTAGATTTGGAAAAATGATCTTTAAGGAAGTAATAAAGTTAAAATGAGTTCACTAGAGTAAGTCCTACTCCAACCAGTGTCCTCATAAGAGGAAGTCCCAGCATCTTCACACCCAGAGGGAAGGCCACTGGGAGAAGATGGCGTCTCCAAGCCAAGGAGAGAGTCCTTGAGAGAAACCCACTCAGCTAACACCTTGATGTTGCTCTTCTAGTCTCCAGAGCTTTGAGGAAATAAATGTCTGTTGTTTCAGCATCCCAGTCTGTGGTGGTGCTTTGGAAACAAATACACTTGCAAAGTTCTTTCTCTCAGCATAACAAAATATTGGTTCCCAATAGCACCATTTTCTGCTTCTCTTTGTATTCAAATGTATGGTTCCTAGCAGCCCCTGGAAAGGGTTCTCCCCTGTCCCTTCCTCACAGACCTTGTAGTGCAAAGTGCCAAGATGTGCTGACCAGAAACTATATCTCCACCCACCCGAGCTTTCCCCATCCAAATAGCCCTGGGCCCATTACCAGGGCCTGTGCTGGCCTCTCCCCTGAATCCTTCCCCCTGAAGATGAACTGTGCCACCACTGTGAACACCTCTAAGCCTGAGATGTGGCCCAGAGCAGCAATTTGTGGGTTATATGAGCAGAGCTTGGGTAGACTATATGTCTGCATGCAAACATGTAAGAACCCGCACAATAGGATGGTGGAAGAGGAGGGGGAGAAGTGTGGGGCTGGGGTTGACTTATTGTGACCTTCTGACACGAGAGGCCCTAGAGCTCTAAATTTTAACCTGAACTTGTAGATCATTACGATTCCTCAAGATCAGGCAATAGGACATGTTTTACTTTATAGCTTGCTAATATTATTTATAGCTTTTAGCTTTTTTTTTGTGGTACTGGGGATTGAACCCAGGGGCTTCTACCTCCAAGCTACACCCCCAGCCCTATTTTTTATTCTTTATTTTCAAACAAGGTCTCACTAAATTGCGGAGGGACTCACTAAGCAGCCAAGGCTTGCTGCGAACCTGAGATCCTCCTATCTCAGCCTCCTAAGTACTGGGATTACAAGCATGTGCCACCAGGCCCGGCTTATAGCTTTTACATACAATTATCCCTTGATATTCACTGGGGAATTGGTTCCTGGGTCTCTCTCCCCTGCCCCCAGACACCAAAATCTAGGGATGTTCAAGTCCCTTATATGAAATGGTGTAGTATTTGCATATAACCTATACATATCCTCCAGTATACCTTACATCATCTCTAGATTACTAAAATACTTAATGCGATATAAATGCTATATAAATAGTTACCCTGTATTGTTTAGGGGAAATAACCAAAAAGTCTATACATGTTCAGTACATCTTTTCCAAATATTTTTCAACTGTGGCTGGTTAAATCTATAGATACTGAACCCACTGATACAGAAGGCCAACTATATTTAGACATGCCATATATAGTTCTTCATATTTTGATTCAGACCAACAAATAGTAAGAGTAGGCTTGGTGTTTTGAGAGAAAAATATGATGTAGAGCAATATTGAGCAATATTTCCCATAGTTACATATGGAGACTGAGGAACGTTTTGTAATATTAAACCACTCATATTACTCCTTTATTTTGTATGTGTCTAGGTCTAGACATGACATGTGTAGCATGATATCAATTTAATATCAACAATGAGGCAGTTATTAAAATTAAATTGCAAATAGCTGTGTTTTAAAAAACATTTAATGCAATTTTATTAAAATTTTTATAATGCAAAAAAACTTTTGGCTTATTTAAATAATTTTTACTTCTTATTACACTTTAATTTTAATCTGTGGTTTGCTTTGAACTTAAATAGATTATTTTAAGTAGTTCAAAACAAAAATTAATTTTTAAATGTACATAAAATGTTATTTCTTTTACATTACTATGATTTGCATTTTTGTTTGATAAAAATGCATTAAATTTTTACATACTTTGATTAAAATGACATTTGCTTTTCATTCCTTTAGAATAAGCAAAAATTGAGATTATGACAGAAATAGAAAATATAGCAATAGAACTCAGAAAGGAAAATATATAAGAAGAAAAAAGAACTAGAAAATCTTCAAAGACACAATCCGGTCCTGTTTAAATTTTTTTTTTTTTTTTTTTTGCGGTATGGGGATTGAACCCAGGGGCATTTTGCCTCTGAGCTACACCCTGGCCCTATTTTTTACACTTTATTTTGAAACCAGGTCTCACGAAGTTGTGGAGGGCCTCATAAGTAGCTAAAGCTGGCCGCGAACCTGGATCCTCTGGTCTCTGCCTCCCAAGTACTGGGATTACAAGCATGCGCCACGACACCCGGCCTGTTTAAATTTTTAAAAGCTGAAAATAATAAAAGTGAGCAGGTTTTTACTGAGTGTATCCAATAGTAAAGAGTTAATTACTAATGGGAACAATCAGAACCTTGACACTGGCATCCTCATGGAACTCGGTCCCCAGTCTCCTCCACCCTTGCTTAAGTAGGCTATTTGACCCCTGTGCGTGGACCCCTGTGTGGGTCCAAAAAAGCACTGACCACATGTGGTCCGGCCCATGAAGTTGAGGGTCAAAAAGATCTGTGGCTACGCAAATTTGAAAAACAGGAGGTAGAGCCCCTATGTTTCTGGAAGACTTCTCAAGACTAAGACATCAGTCCCTCGTTTGACAGCCCAAGAGGATTATATAGTAGGCAGATCTCCCAGTGGTTGCCACGAAACAGTTTTTGGAACTAGTATTCTTGGGAAAGTGTCTAGAGCTGCATTTCCCACTTGTGGCTGTCAAGCACTTGAAATGTGGCTGGTCTGCGCTAAGACATGTTCTAAATAGAAAGCACACTGTACTTCAAAGACACTACAGAAAGACAGCACAACATATCATTTTTATATTGAATATATGTTGAAATGGTGTTCTTTGGGATATATTGGGTTAAATAAAATGTATTGCTAAAATTTATTTTACCTGTTTCCTTTCACTCTTTAAATGAGGTTACTAGAAAATCTAAACTTCCACCTGTGTTATTTGTCGTATTTCTATTGGACAGCAATGATCTAGAGGACACATCAAGGTACTATCTAGGATCTGGCATTTGTCTATATCTCCAGTCCTTTCTCGCAATACTGTCTCATGTTGAGCTCCAATCTCTCCAGACTGTTTAAAGAAACTCCTCCTTATCCCCACCAACTATCACCAGCAACAGTCTGATATCCATATTCTTTGCTCATTCCAACTCCCAGAATGACATCTGGCCAATCCTTATTCAGCCTTTATATATCAAGTATCAATCACTCATGCAGGAGGCTGATCTAGAAATTTGGGCATACCCTTCCCCTGGCCTGGTGCCCTTTCTCCATGCACTTATAATTTTCTGTGTACACCTCCAACCTGAACTCACTACATACTCTCACAAGCATCTCTTTATGGATCTCTCTTCTAACACATTGGGAGCACCTTAAGGGTAGATCTAGGCCTTACTTATTCTTGTATTCCTAACACATATCACAGTACCAGGTGTGTTAGGCCCTCATAAATGTTTATGGGTGAATGAATGATTTAAGAATAAAGCACATACAGCTTGTTTCTCCTGCCAGGGAAAGGCTACTCAGCAGCCCAGGTGAGATGATACCAGCACGAGCTAAGGACAAGCTGTAGGAATAGAAAAGAGAGACCCCAAGGAAGTAAAATCAATGAAATTTGATGATCCATGGGATATGGAAGGTAAGAAAGGGAGAGAACTCAAGGATGGCTCCCAGATTCTCATGAGTCAGAATGCTTTATTTTGTTTTGTTCAATGTACAGGTTTTTAATTCATATACTTTCTTGCCAATGGAACATGAACAAACTCCACATAGATAAATAATTAGTTTTTATTCCAGAGCTATTACATCATCCAAACATAATCTTTGTGTTGTCTCTAGAACTTGACTATTTCTGTTAGTGGGAACTTTGCCATGGGCTTTTAGAGACTGTGCTGGGTCTTGAGGTTGGGGCAGGGTTATTGGAATGGCCATAGGGAACGTCGGCTTCCTGATGTAATCTGAATGCCCTACAGGGCCCTCTGCCCTCATTTAATATCTCACAACAGCATCATGCCACAGAGATTGCTTTCTTCTTATTTGAACAGAAGAAAGCAAGGACTCTTGTTAAGTAAGAGAAAATCTATAGAAGAGATTCATAACCAGGTTTTCTGACTTCATGTTCTGTACTTTTCCATCAAATGACATTTGCCTTAAGGGATTAGACAAAGAAAAGCTGGACAAACAGATTAGCTTTGTTCCTTTGCCCATCATTTTTATGGCCTTAGAGATGGCTGAAAAAGAATAGAAATAGCAAACAGTGTGAGCAAGGATGAAGAGAATAGCAAGAGTAGAAGGATTGTGATATCAGTTAAAAGACCACTGAGGCAGGGAAAGGGTGATGTTAGTGTGTATGACAACACCATAGAGAATGGTGGCTGTCCAACAGTAAAGGCCAGCGCCCCTGCTTGGTCTCATCATATCTCCTTTCTCTGCTTTCTTCCTTTATAGCAGTTATGGATTTTCATAGCATCATCTGAGAGCATTCTGATTATTCAAGATTATTACAATGTAGTAATTATTATCTTGTTCCTGCATTTGATTATCAACTACTTTGGAGCAAGGACCATGCTATTTCATTCAGTGCTGTGTCCCTGGAGTCTAGAAAAACACCGGCATGCAGTAAGCACTTGATACATATTTGTGGAATGAATAATGTCAGAAAAAAAAGCCAGGCATCCAGAGGAAAAAACTTTTAAGCAATATAGTATAGATTTAAAAAACTAGCTGAATTTGTTTTATTTACCAACTTTGGTTAAGGAAGCCTGTGTATAATTCGAGACTTGCCATTTATTTTTCTAGTGCTAATGCCAGGAATTCTAAAAACATAAAGGGAAGTCTTAATAATCCCTGAAAGATATGCAAGTAATCACTGAGCAGGGAAGGGGGGGAGTTAGAGAGATTGTTGCACTATAAAGTGCACTAATAAAAGCCTTACAAAGCCACATTGTATTTTACTGTTAGAACAATGTTGAATAAATTATCCAGAGAATTCTTAAGATATGTGAGTCCTTTCATTTTATTGAGAAAAATCCTAACCATTAATAATATATACTTTCACCAAAATTCAGGAGCCAGTCAGTCAAACTGGAAACAAAACCATCTTTGTTTGTAGACAGTACAAAGTGCTCACCCACTGGCCTTTTTCAGTCTTTTATCTCTTTTGTTTCTTTTTTGATACTATACAGTTTTTACCAAATACTATATATATATATATCTTATATATATCTTATATATATCTTATATATATCTTATCATATATATCTCTATCTATCTATCTCTCTCTCTATATATATATATCTTATCTTCCCTTTTAGACTTTGAATTAACTGATCTCCTGCCCTGAATTGGATTCATCTTGGAATCTAGAAAGTACAGAATTTTGCCTTTAATATGTCAGGTCTTAAATAACCTTCTGAAAAATATACTTTTACTGGTGCATTATATTTATACATCATAGTGAGATTCAAAGTGATACAAGCATACATGCACACATCGCTTGGTGTATTTCCTCTGCATGCCACTCCGCTCCCCCCTCCCTGTATATGTAAGTAAGATCAATAGTGATACCTTTATATAAGAACAAAACAGTACCTGAACTGTTTCCTTCCTCAATCCTTCCTTTTCTCCTTTCTGCCTCCCCCAATCCCCTTTCACTATTTTACTGGTCTCTCTCCTCATTTATCTGAAGTCCCTTTTGTTTCCTATTTCTCTCTAGCTTCTACTTTATGAGAGAGAACATACCACCCTTAACTTTCTGAGATTTCAGTCAGCATAACATTTTCTACTCCCATCCATTTATCTGAAAATGGCATAATTTCATTTTTCTAATTTCATTGTCTAAGTAAAATTCCATTGTGTGTATATGCTACATTTTCTTTATCCATTCATCTGTTGAGAGACACCTAGGTTGGTTCCCTAATTTGGCTAACAACCATTATGGATATCAGTATCGAGTTTCCTCAAAAGACTAAGAATGAACCACCACATGACCCAGCTACACCACTCTTTGGTATCTTTCCAAAAGAATTAAAGTCAGAATAATATAGTGATACACGCATACCTATGCTTATTAAATAACCTTTTTGAATTAAAGGGTGAATGTGAGTAAATAAAGAAGTTCTAACCAGCCCATTTACAAAGAGTCTTTCAGAGCGTAACCACTGTGTAAATGGGAACTGTCTGCACTCATGTTTAGTAAGCAATGTCTCATAAATACAAGCCATTCAATACAGATCAACTTGCCATAAGTATCTACCTTCTGCTTCTTAGGAATGCCTTCTAATATAAAACCATTTATTCTCCAACTTTCATTTGGTAGACTCTTCAAACAAATATAACAATAATAAAATTCTCCTTTTTCCTAAATTCTGCCTTACAGTTTAGTAAAAGTGGTCATTCTCCCCCTGCAAAGACTGTCTTCTGTGTCTCCTCTCTTTCCCTTGGGGATATTAAACCTCAGGTGTCCTCCTCCTCCATAGCTTTTGCTCACACCTTTTGCCCACCCTTTCACTTCTTGCATAGTCAGAAGAGAAGAGGAATTGTTAGCACAGGAGCACGAACATGCGTGCCAGCCTCATTTCCTTCTGGCTCCCGCCGACCCAGCCTCACCCCTGCCTTGTCTTCCCCAGGCATGAAATAAACTTGTCTAACCACATTTTCTCACTTCCCTCTTTCTGAGTCCCCCCAACACTAAAAATGGCAGCTCCGCAAGAAAAATACCAACCCCACTTCCACTTGACTTCCCTAGATTGGATGGAGACAACTGAGCAACCACCTCATGGACTGACTCACCTCGCAAGACACTTGCCGGATCCACGATCATCATCGTAATCTAATTTATAGGCCATGGAACATTCTGTCCATCTGTCCAGAGAGGTGACTAATATTGCTGGATTTTTTTCCACAAAAGAAAACATTCCATCTCTTTCATTTTGGAATGGAATGTGAAGTCTTGATTCCTGAGAACTTTCACCATGGAGATTGAGGCAGCTTGCATCTGGTAGTAAATTGAGGTCATGATGATGGAGTGTTTAGTAATAGCTATGTATGCCTCTGTTTGTTTTGACAGCACTTGGAGATTGTATCGCCTTGGTGCATCTGTCTTGAATCCTAAGCATAAGTGGGAAATGAGCTCAAAATCTCAGGTAAAGGTCTATTTTTTTCTTTGACCAATTAATACAGTGAATGAGGAGTTAAAGATGGAAAGAGAAAATATATTTTCCCTTGTACAAAGCAACTCTCTGGTTATATTAAAGTTACAGAACAAATTTACTAGCTATTCTATGTTAAAAGTAGCCTTAGACTTTATTAATCATTATGATATGGTATAAACACTATAGTAACAATTCCATTTTTTTAAATAAAGAGGAAAATCACATTATCACATCACTCTAGTAAGTCAACTGCTTCGATTTTCTGAGTTGAGTACTTGGATCTCTCTTAGGTTGTTATTAGACAGAACAAATATTTGTCTGCATTATATTATTTTTTTCTTCCCCTGGACCTTCTAATTATTTAGGACAAGATAGTTTGAAAGCATAGTAGGACTCTGAGGCATCATCATAAAGCATGACCTATTAAACATCTCCCCCAGCCCCATCAAGTGTTGCACTAGATGTGCTAGGAGATACAGGATGATCCCTGCCTTTTAGAACTTGACACTTTAGTGTCAGAGGCAAGATAAATGCGTGAAAAATTAAATACAGGAGAAAGAGCAGATGATATACATTCCCATGACACATCCACATTTAAATGAGAGATAACATAAGCAATGTGATGACTGAATTCCTTACATTATTCCCATGTGACAAGTCACAGTCAAAACACAGGTGCACTGAAAACACGCTTTGGGAGCCTGGCATGGTGGTGCATGCCTGTAATCCCAGTACTTGGGAGGCTGAGAGACAAAATGATCGCAGGTTCGATGAGACTCAATGTAGTGAGACTCTCAGAAACCTAGTAAGACTGTTTCAATACAAAAATTTTAAAAAGGCTTGGGATATAGTTCAGAGGTAAAATGCCCCCTGGGTTGAATTGAATCCCCAGTACCAAAAGAAAGAAAAAGAGAGAGAGAGAGAAAGAGAAAGAGAGAGAGAGATTACCTTTGGGCTAGGTGCACAAGGTATATATGAAACATAATTGAATTTCATATTTAGACTTGGGTCCCATTCCCCAAGATAGTTTATATGTATATGCAAATATTCCAAAATCTGAACAAAATCCAGAACCTGAAACATTTCTGGTCCCAAGAGTTTTGAATAAGAGATACTTAACCTATTATTATCTCACTCAAACTTCATAACATGCCTGAGAGAAACATGTTATGTTGCTCATTTTATGGGTGAGGCAAACAGAGAGCCAGAGGAGTTAAATAAAATGAACAAAGATCACATATCTAAACCATGGCTGGGAAGGATTCAAACCCAGCCTACTCAGCTGAAAAGCCTACTGCTTTCATTACACCAGAAGACGAGAACTGGTTATTCCATTTCCCTGGGATGGGTAATTCCTCTCTGAGGAGACGCTGACATTCTCTCAATGCTTATCCACAGAGGGGAGGAAACCAGAGGGTGGGAAGAGTCACCAGGATCAGGAGTGAGTTCCCATTTCTGAGTCACTGATCCATTCATTAAATCAAACACATGTTTGTATTGAGGGACAAGGAGATGCTGGGCACAGGGGATACACAAGGAAAAATAGATGTATCCTGCTGCTCTCAGGGAGCTTACAGTCTCAGGGTGAAGAAAGACCAAGAAGAGAAGCATGTCAAACAAGGAAACAAACATGATGCCAACATGGAGAAAGGGGTGGCCTACTGTGAATACCATGGTCACTATTCACCTTCCAGCTTTCTAGAGAAAGTGACATATAAACTGAGCATAACAAAAAGCAAATGAAGAGTAGCAGGTTGTGTGTAGAGGAGAGGAAAGAGTGAGCTGATGGAGGGGGGCAATCAGAGGCTCTGATGGTCAAGTGCCCGTGGCAAGGTTTAAGGAGGCCCAGCTTCCTGGACATTGCCAACTGGTTGAACCAGTCACACCCTGACTTCCTGTCCTCACAGGCATCACTAAACCTTCTCTTCTCCAAGGGCTGCACGTCATCTACTGACCTTAGCTGTGGGCTGGCACAGAGCCCAGGGGCTTCCAAGGACCCTATTGTAACCCTGAAATGAAGCGCTGTCTCAGCCAACATTTTCATGCTGTAATCCAAAACAACCTGCCATACAACCTAGAGGAAGGAAGATTTATTTTCTCACAGTTCTGGAGATTTTAGAGGTTCAGTCCATATCAGACCAGGTCTGCGGAGCTCAGGGCTTGGCAGTGGGAAGCAGAGAGAGGGAGAAAACAAGGTTCTCTTCTCACATCATGGAGGTTGGAAGCAAAAGAAAACAAGCAAGGGGATTCAAAGACACAACCACAGACCCTAAGGCCACACCTCTAGGAACCCACCTCTTCCAGCCACACACCCTCCTGCCTAGGTTACCACCCAGGAAATGCATTGCAACCCTCATGACTTATTTATATCAACTTTTAACATTAATACATGAGCTCTTCAGGGGACATTCTGTATCTAACCATGACAAGCCCACAGCACCCATGCCCTCTCCATGAGGTGAAGTCCTGGTGCCACTTCTCAGGGATGTTTCTCTCTGTCAATGTTAAGGTTTAGACATAGAATATCTTCTGAAAAAGCTCATGTTTTAGCAATTTAAAAATTTTTAGAGGTGAAATAATTAAATCATGAAGGCGGTAATCTCATCAGTGGGTAAATCCATTGAAAGATTAATGGATTTATTGGGTGGTAATGTAGGCAGGTAGGGTATGGCTGAAGGAGATTGATCACTAGAGGTGTGGCCTTGGGAATTACATATGTCCCCTCCCTCTTCTAGCCTCCATAATGTAAGAGCAGTGTCCCTCCACACACTCTGCCACCACCATTTATGCCTCAGAGCTGGTATTATGGACTGAAACCAGTCAGGAAGCAACTGCCTCTCCAAGCTCATGTTCCCCTTCCTCCTCTTCATAAACAGAGAATATATAATACCTCCCCTTCAATTTTTTTTTCTTTAAGAGTGCAGCTAACATCTGATATGTACCCATTCAGTCATTCACACACAAGATTGCATTCTGGAGCCAGACTGCTTGGATTTATGCCTTGGACACTTGCCACTACATCTGCGTCTACTCACTGCTGTGTGACTGACTGAGTGACCTTGGGTAAGTTGCTGAACTACTCTGTACCTCAGTTCAAGCATTTGTAAAATTGTTCCCACTCTTTAGACTTTCTGGAGATATTAGACATGTGAAAGGGAACTTATAAATGATCATTATTGTTACCATTTTTTTAATTATAATATGTTGGTTACCTAGTCTAGGCAGTGGGCACGTCAAAGACAAATGGCTGTCTAGCTAAAAGTCCCAGACTAGTGGGGAAATGGGCTGTAACCTAGTTGTTCTTCATCAGTGTGATACATGCCACTGTAAAGGTGTGTATGAGGCAATGGGAGACCAGAAGGTGGGTCTTCATATGTATTAAAAGGATGTTACCTATTTTCTCTCTAGCTTCCACATATAAAAGAAAACATTTGACCCTTGACTTTCTGAGACTGGCTGAGAATATGGATAATATTCTCTAATTCCATCCATTTTCCTGCAAATGACATAATTTTGTTGCTCTTTATGGCTGAATAAAACTCCATTTTGTATATAATACCACATTTTCTTTATCCATTCATCTGTTGATAGACACCTAGGTAGGTTCCACAATTTGGCTATTGTGAATTATATTAGATAATTGAGGAGAGTGACCAGTAGAATAGAATAATAAAAGGGAACAGGGGAAAGGAGGTGGGGAGGGGAAAAAAAGAACTGATGAAAGAAACACTTCAAATTATGCTATGCCCATGTATGAATATATCACTACCAATCTCAGGGTGGGACCTGAAAGGAAACACACCAAGACACGTGGCATGTTTGTCTGTATCACTGTGGACCTCACCAAGATGTGTAATTACAATGCACCAATAAAAGTGTAAAAACAAGGAGGAGGAGGAAGAGGAAGAGGAGAAGAAGAAGGAGGAGGTGAAGGATAGCTTTTCCATGCAAAGTAGCAGGAAGGAGGGCAGGAGGCAGAGGAAGTTTCCCAGGCAGCCTGAATGCCCTGGGTGAGGGCGGAGGGGCGTAGGAGAGGAAGGAAGCATGTGGTCTTGGTAGAGACAAAGGTGGAAGGGAAGGCTGTGTCCAGATTCCTATGCTAGACAGAGTCCAGGTCATCCAGAAGGTAAGGAGAACCAGGTGTCTCTGAGCAGTGAGGAACAGGGTGTGCTTCTGAGCCTGGAGTGGACATCTATGAGAGGCCAGCAGAGGAGCAATTTACCAACTCTGCATCAATTCAGCAACATTATGTCTTAAATAAGTTCTTATGAACTACACTGGTTTAGGAATGTCCTCACCATTTTCAGCACTGTTCCTATTTGAAAAATATTACTTCTTTTTTTTTTTTTTGGTACCAGGGCCCCAGAGCCACACCTCCAGACCTTTTGAATTTTAAACAGGGTCTCACTAAGTAGCTGAGAGCCTCGCTAAGTTGTTGAGACTGTCCTTGAACCTGAGATCCTCCTGTCTCAGCTTCCCAAGTACTGGAATTTGGATGTGCCATGACTCCCAGAGAAAAATATTACTTTTAATTCCAAATAGCCTACAGGCAAACAAACTGTGGGGAAACAATTTACTCATAAAAAATGAAGTTCTCCTACAGTGTATGTGGTCATGAACCTCTGGATTCTAGTTAAAAACACAAAAACAGAAACTCAAACCACAATCTCTAAAGGACTATGAAGAACAAACAAATCAACATTGTCTAATTGTGAAGAAATCAAAGATCAATCAGAAGCCTTACCCTAAAATTTACCATATTAGATTCATTTCCACCTGTTACTGTCAGTTCGTGAAATTGACACGCTTCAGTCATTCATTCTGAGAACTATCCACTCAATACGTGCTGATCAAGCCCGTGTGCCGGGCATGGTGCTGAGCCCCTCACACCTGCCCTTTGGTCTTTACCACCCTCTAACGTCGATATCATCATCCCCCTTTTCAGATGGGGAAATGGAAGCTCAGAGGGTTGGCTGATGTTTCCAGCCATACACAGCCAGCAGAAGAATCAGAGGTAGAACTCAGTTCTGAGTGCAAAACCAGGTCACTCAACCACGTCTCTGGATGCCTCTATGGATCAGTCAACACTCAAACCATCTTTATTTGATCTTCAGCCTTTAAAAACAAGTCTCTTGTCAGGTGTGGTACACACATCTGTAATCTCAGTACTTGGGAGGCTGAGAAAGGAGGATCCCAGGTCCCAGGACAGTCTCAGCAATGTAGCAAGACCCTCAGCAACCTAGGGAGACCCTCTTTCAAAAATAAGAAAGGGCTGGGGGTGTAACTTGGAAGTAGAATACCCCTGGTGTCAATCCCCAGTATCTGCCCCCCAAAAAATAATTAATAAATAAATATCTCTTTTAATTGAGCAACTGGCTCAGGTAGCAGGTGCATTTAATTTGCTTATTTGTCCAAACCTCTCCCTTCCCATTCACACCAATATTTTCTGCATGCTTGTCAAGTGTATCATTTTACATGTTTGAAATCTCACAATACCACTCAGTCCTAAGTAAATATTTATATCCATCTGTTCTAGATTAAAAAACTGAGTTAGAAATAGCATGAATGGCGAGTTCTGGGTTATAGCAGAAGTGGGAGGCACCTCAGCAAAATGGCAATGGAGCAGTAAAGGTTTCATAGACTCCTGAGTCAACAGGAAGAAATTCCCTACATGCAGTGACCAGGTTGCTGGGACCTCGGCATGCTTCCTTGGATTCAGAACACCCTTCTTCTCTTCCCCCTTTACTATGTGAATCATTAACCCATAAATAGTCATAGTCATGAGTCCTTAGTCTCTTCTCAGGAATCCTTGGGTAACAAATATCCAAATCATGAACAGTATGTTTTTTAAGTCAGAATAACATCCTGTATCCAATTATTTTGGGGTAAATTCGAGTTAAGGAATTCCACTGGGTCTGACTCAGGACTACTCAGTATTGACATCAAGACAAATAGAGACTCTGGGAAGGGAATCAATGGTTGAGGTGGAAAATTACATACTTGGGCGCTTCCCGGAGTCCCTCCTCCAAGGTGCAGCCCTCACATGCTAACCTGAGAGAAGACTCTTGAAGATGGAGAGCTTACCTTGATGGGCTTCCCCTGGATCACAATAACCACAACAGCATGTCGATCAAAGGCAAAAAGAAACAACCGAATCATGTTGAACCACAGATGTGTAAATAAACTCAGATGCCTTGCCCTGTAGCATTTGTCATGTGCATTTTAAAGAAATTCAGTGCCCTTGTGTCACTTTCCCTAGAGAGTTCCAGATGGATGTTGGATCACAGGCTCATTTTGTAAGTGCATATGTGCGTATATATTAATACAATGTATATAAAATATAGCTGTGTGTATATATATAACATATAACATACATAACATTTACCATTTGCCAGACATTGTCATAAACATGTCATCCCAATTAAACCTCATAACTACACACTGTGATGTGGGAGGCGTCCTCATCCCCCTTGTACACATGAGGCCACCGAGGGAGGGTGAGTGGCCCGCGGGCAGCTGGGCAGTAGGGAGTCTGGGTTGGTGTCTGACTCGTTCTTAATCATCGCACTCCAGTCATGGCAGCTGATGTGGGAAAGACCAACTGCTAGAGCCTCTATGGTGAGGGATGTTTGGTCTGCTGGTTTCAGCTTCCTTACTGCCCGAATGAGACCACTTCTCTGTCCCATCCAATCCATCCTCCATAGGTAGCTTCATATGAAGTAGGTGGCAGGTACACGATTCCAGGGAAACACCCTGGCCCAAATTAGCTTCAGTACGCATCCAGGGCTGATGGCCACAATCCTACCATTATAACCTCGTTTCTGTGTCTTAATTCTTCTTCTTTCTTATCTTCTTCTCCCTAGGAATGCCCAAGAACAAGTGCTACAAAGCTGATACCCAAACAAGAGCTAAACTGGAATCATACAAAAAAAAAGCAAACATGTTGCTATTACTTACATTTATAATAAATTATATCTGATTAACGCCCAGGGGAAAGTGGACACCGCAGTAGCGACAGCATTTATTTATTTTGTTCCTGGTTTCTACTACCCCTCACCACCATAGACTCCTACTCTCCTTCCTCAGAGAGCAGCCAGTGTTGCTACCGGGCTCTGTGCGCTCAAAGATCCCTGGACGCAGGGTCTGTTGCTTATTTTTACTGTAGAGACTCTAAGTAAAAGATGATAGGAGAGAAAAGTGGGTAAGAGAGAAGCATTTAACCCCCCTTTTAGATTCCCTTTCCATAGGACATAAAACCCTTAGAGGGGTTGAATCACAGCTTCAGGTCCGTGTGTGTGTGTGTGTGTGTGTGTGTGTGTGTGTAGTGCTGGGGATTGAACCCAGGAGCATTCTACCTCTAAACTACACCCCAGCTCTATTTTATTTTTTGTTTAGGAACATGGTCTTGTTAGGTTGCGGAGTGTCTCACTACATTACTGAGGCTGTCCTCAAACCTGCGATCCTCCTGTCTCAGCCTCCCAAGTACTGGGGTTGCAGGTGTGTGCCACCACACCCAGCTTCCAGCTTCATGTATTATCAACTATATCCTTAATCTATCTTAGCCTTACTATCTGTACTAAAAACAATTTCTAGATCACCAAGTTGCATTAACTGAGATAATTCATGGGGGTGCTTAGCAAATGGCATTTCTAGAAATACCAACACCTCAGAAAGATGAAATACTCAAAGATGAGGCTTTGCTCAAAGAAGCTAAACAAGGCCTAGCATGGCAGTGCACGCCTGTATTCCCAGTACTTGGGAGGCTGTGACAGAAGGATCACAGGTTTGAGACCAGCCTCAACAATTTAGCAACATTCTCAGCAACCTGACGAGACCCTGTTTCAAAATAAAAATAAAAAGGGCTGGGGGTGTAGCTCAGAGGTAGAATGCCCCTGAGTTCAATCCCCAGAACCACCAAAGAATAATAATATAAAATTTTAAAAAGGTAAGCAAGAGCAGAGGCTGGGTCCTTTCTGCTGAAGACAAAGGAAGCGAGCAGTCCTAGGCAGGCAGAGTAGAAAGGGGAGAGAGTTCTACTGACAGGAACTGGGCTCCTCACAGTCTGTGTCAAATGCGGTCCAGTCTTAGAGCAGAGAATGGCTGGCTATGAGGACATCGTATGTGGGCGTTTGTCTGGTGAGGAATCTGCTTTCTGGTGAGAAACCTGCTTTTCCCTCAGGACTGGAAAAGGGAAGCAGGAATTGAATCAGATGGCCTCATTTAATAGAAGAGAAGACTGTGCCCCAGAACACCCTTATGCAACCCAATCATGGCTGAGCCAATATTGGCACTGAGGTTCCCGATTTAACTGTGGCCCCAGGACCTCTCTACCCTGCATCACGTGCAAGACCCTGTGAAAAGAAAGTGGGGTGTTGGAGGGTGCAGGAAAATGGGGTCACAACAGACTGTACCCATCTGCTTTTCCTATTTAACAACAGCCTAGCCAGGCAGCTTGCAACGTGAAGCTGGGGGTTACACGGGCAGCATAATAGAAAACACGAACCTTGGAAAGAAGGGGGAGGAGGTGACAGCAGGTGCGGGGAAATTGAAGATACTGCAGCGCTCACATTATGAACATATAATGATCAGGTAGGCGTCTGCTTTATCTCTGCTACGGAACACTGTGATAAAGTATGAACAAAATGCTTTGTGAACGAGGTGATGAAAAGGAGACCTATTTTTTTCCCAACAAACTTCAGCAAACTGGAGGCAGGGGAGGTTTACTTTTCACTCTGAATTTTGAGAACAGATTAAAAACAAATTTGTAAATGGTATCTGTGCTCTTCATAAAGTCATACATAAAAAGGATGAAAGAACAAGTTTGGATCAGAACAAGCATCTCTGGGAAAAGTTAGCTTAGGAAGAATTTTTTTTTTTTTACATTTAACCATATATCCCCAGTTGACTTCAATACTGGAAAATAAGTTTTACATTGGAATACTAAAGACAGTTTATTCAATGAGTCTTTTTCTTTATTGAGTAATGGGTCTCCTTTCTCAGATCCCTGACTTGGATGCTTAGGAATAGACAATGTTTAGTGGGGTTTTTTTTTTACATGTTTTTCATTTCATTTTCATTTGGAAGTGCTTTATTTAATGCACAGAATCTTCTTTTGTTTTCTAATGGCCAACATTGAAAACGTAGGAGACTTAACAGTGAATTACGGCTGGGTATGGTGGCACACACCTGTAATTCCAGTACTTGGGAGGCTGAGAGAGGAGGACCGCAGGTTCAAGGCCAGCCTCAGCAATGTAGCCAGACTCTCAGAAACCTAACAAGACCCTATTTCAAAACAAAAAGTATAAGAAGACTGGGGGTGTAGTTTGGAGGTAGAATGCCCCTGGGTTCAATCCCCCCAGTACCACAAAAACAAAACAAAACAAAACAACAAACCTGCAAATTACAGATTCTCACCATCTGAGAAAAACTAAAAAGATCAGGTAGTTTCAGGCTCACCCTCCCAAATAGCAATGAATCAGCTGCTGTCAAGGGAAGCTGGCCCCGCCTGTGGGTGAGCTAGTGAGCTAGTGAGTGCTCTCACATTACCCCAGCTCCTCTCCTTTGGTAAGATAGCTCCTCTTTATCATGAAATAGACTTAGGATCCTTGCCCTGTACATATTCTTTCCCTGCCCAGCCATTTTTCTTGATCTCTCCTCTTACTTCCCTCAAGAGAGCTTAATTTGATCATTTTTTTCAGCCCTTCTCTACTTGCTAAATTTAAACCTTGACACAAAAGTCACAGACAGATCGAAGATACTTTGCAGAATGTTATTGAACTTCTACAACCATGACTTTGGCTTTTATTTTTCCCCTAAAGTGTTCAAATCATGTTTAGCAGATAAATGTTTAGTGTTGCAAAAGAAAAGATAACTTGCAAGCCCTCTCTCCTTCAACTCTGTATCTCTTTACTCCTGCACCTTTCAGAAAAAAAAAAGATCTATAACATCTTTCATCTAAGAATGTTAAAATAAGTAACAAAGGTCACTAAACTATTTGGAGGTATAATTGATGTCATAAGTTGCACAAATATTGTTATTTACATTGGAAAAAAGAGAGGCCTGCCTATGAGCCATGCACATGAAGGCATTTTTGATAAATAGCAATCAACTCTTGAGGATGTTGAGATGAAGTCATGCAAAGACTGACCCTCAAAGATGGGAGGGGTATCTACCCAAAGACTGAAGCAAGACTTAAGCCATGCTAGGTCTGTTTGCTATTTCTTGTAGATCCCAAGGAATACAGATGCCCTTTCTTCAGGTCTGTAGTAGCAAATGTTTCAAGATTAGAGAACATGCTGAGCATGGAGAGTTGAACTTTCTCCCAACAAGCTCTGCACCCGGCGCCCACCACCACCCTGCCCTAGCTTCTCAGAAGCTCACCACGAGTTCTCCTCCAGGTTGCCTAAGACTCCAGGATGAATGGAAACAGAAACAAAGGGGACTTCCTGGTTTTCTGGGGAGGTCTCCTCTCTCTTGAGTCCCTTCATCTAGAGGGGGCAAATCCATTGTGGTTTTGCACCCCAGCTATTTGCCATGATAACCGAGTAAGGTTAGCTAGTGAAGCCTCATGACTTGTGAGCTGAGAGTAGCATTTTCCTGAGACCGCTGATAGGAAGGTCTGCATGGCACTGGACACCTGGTGTGGGCCTCTGCAGAGCCATGTTTTACCCTTTCTACCTGTTTTCTGCCCTGGAAAGTTGACTCACATGAATGGCAGCCACTGGCTCAGTTGCCACCTGGCTTCCATGGAAGACGAGGGGTGGGAGGAGAGGGGTGTGCTCTGCAGTTTTCTCCCCACCGGGTGCCATGGATTGGCCCTTCTCAGAGCAGCCCACAGGCTGCCTGTTCCAAACAGCTCAGTGGGTCCCAGTAGTGGGGTCCACTCTTCCTAGCCCTGGGGTCCTACACTATCCTCAGTGGTTTCCTTAAATCCTACCCACACTTTGCTGAACTCTCCTCAGATTGCCCAGTGGAAATGTGGAGACCCTTTTCTACCAGGACTCAATGATACACGTGTGTGTACCACCAGTCTGTAAACAGGAGGCTCAGTCAACGGTGATGGTCTTCACTGCTCGGTAACATGGTTGGCTTTATAAAGCTGAGCTTTAGGAAGCCCTGTTTCTTGTTTGGAAAAGGAAATATCCTGCAAAAATGTGATTCTGCATCTATATGTACAAAGTGGTTTGGATGTGGAAGGCATGTATGAATTCAAATACCCTCTATATAAAAATAACTTGCATTGGGCTAGATGTGACCTCATAAACTGAAATGGAATTTGGAAAAATCAGAGGCCCTGGGACTATGAGGATGGGTGCAGCTCGAGATTCTGGAAAAGGAAATTTTATTTATTTATTTATTTATTTATTTATTTATTTATTTTGTGTGTGTGTGTGTGTGTGTGTGTGTGTGTGTGTGTGTTACTGAGGATTGAATCCAGGGGTATTCTACCTCCAAGCTATACCCCTAGCCCTATTTTTTATTTTGATACAGGGTCTTGCTAAATTGATGAAGGCCTTGCTAGGTTGCTGAGGCTTGTTTAGAACCTGCGATACCTCTGTCTCAGCCTCCCAAGTATTGGGATTACAGGCATGCCCCACCACACCTGGCAAAGGAAAATTTATTATTTTTTATATTGAATCCAGAGGCATTCTGCCTCTGAGCTATACTCCCAGCTACATTTTATTTTTTATTTTTGAAACAGGGCCTCACTAAGTTGCTGAAGCTGGCTGCGAACCTGCGATCCTCCTGTCTCAGCCTCCCAAGTACTGGGATTACAGGTGTGCACCATCACACCCAGCTGGAAATTTTATTCTAATAATCAGTTAGTAAGCTTGCTGTGATTCTCATCAGCACCAGAGAGCATGTTAGAAATGCAAACTCAGGCTGGGGGTATAGGTCAGTGGTAGAGTGCTTGCCTAGTATGGGTGAGGCCCTGGGTTCCATCCCCAGCACAGGAAGGAAGAAGGAAGGAAGGAGGGAGAGAGAGAGAGAAAAAGAAATGCAAATTCTCTAGCTCTGCCCACAAGCCCGCAAAATAAAAAACTCAGAAAAACTGAGGGGTGGGATCCCAGCACTTTGTTTTAGCAGGCCCTCCAGTGGATTCTGATGCACACTCAGGGTCTGGGACCACTGGACATGGGTTGTCACTAAAAGTAGGACAAGCCAATGACCACTGCATATTCAGATCACTGAAGAGAGTCCTGTGCCCCGAAATATGCCCAGGAAGCATGGCCCTGGGTCAGAAAGACACTTTATTCTGGAGTGAAATAGCCTTACATAAATGAGAGCCACCTCACAGACATGATGATCCCCTGTGAGGAAGTCAGAATGTTAAGGCCCACCCCAGACCATCTGCTTCAGAACAGCTCTGGGGAGGGGCTCAGGCATCTGCCCTATAACAGGTATTTCCAGTGCAGGTTGTTTCTAGGGGTCTTCTCAGAAACATGGGAAAAGGTGAAGCAAAATCTTTACTTTTCTACTCAGACTTGCACACGAGAGTCTCTTCCTTGCAAATACATGACAGGAACTATCTTCCTAAACAGAAGTAATCCTAGTTCTTTACATCTGTAGGCCCAGCCACTCACCTCCCTAGCAGTGAAACTGACAAAACTTCTGTCATTCCCAGAACCCATAATTTCCTCTCTCCATCCTTTGTAGCTGGCAAACATGAAAGTAGTTCCATCAATTTTATAGTCCATACAAACCATCCGTCAATGGCATAACATCCTGACGAATAATGCTACTGCTACTATCCCACCTGCATTATTAATTTTCCCCTGGTCAAAGTGAGTTTCCATTGTGTAGTCTAGAAAGTGTAAATATCAAACGGGGATAATGTCTGGGTGAGTCATTTCAGAACATACCACTTTGCTTACTTGATAGGAATCTATACTTCATTGCCACTGTGGACACCTGGCATGTAATCTAAACACAGTCACCATCCAGTTGCATCAGCTTTACATAATGATATCTGTGTTTTAGAAGAGGTCAGGATGCTATATATTGTGACCCCCAAAAGTGAGTTATACAGGCCTGTCAGGATCCGTGGACCTTCAGCCTAGGCCTATAGGAGCAGAAAAACTGATGATCCATGACAGTGTTGAGAAGTCAGAGTAAGAGGACTGCTGTATCTTTTTGTAAGGCTCATGAGCTAAGAGTCAGTTTTATGTTTTTTAAACATTAAGAAAAAATATTCCATGAATACACACACACACGCACACACACACACGCACACACAAATGTGCAAGTGCTATAAAATTAAAAAGTCATTGTCCATAGGAAGTGATTGGGCTACACTCAGCCT
This sequence comes from Glis glis, assembly GCA_004027185.1. Classification (NCBI taxonomy): domain Eukaryota; kingdom Metazoa; phylum Chordata; class Mammalia; order Rodentia; family Gliridae; genus Glis; species Glis glis. The sequence continues at coordinate 4,793 of PVJS01022902.1, read as the reverse complement.
CTTGACTTCTGTTTTTCCCTGTGACTGCTTCCCACCACTATAACAGAGGTGACCACATGACCTGCAAAACCCAAAACATTGACTTGATAGCGCTTTTCATGAGTACAAGATAACAATGGGAAGTTTAATAAAGACATTTTGGAAGTTTGTGATTTTATTTATAGTAAGCATAGCAGAGTTTACACATATGAGGCCAAGATGCAAATTAGGCATATTAGGCAGATTTCTCCCTTTTTGTGGGTTAATGTGTGGTGTGTTCCCTTACAGTTTTTTCCCTATGTATACATAATTCTTACCAAATTGGTATCACACTATAAATGAAGATATATAGCATATACATAGTATGTAAAATGTTTTTCGTGTTAACAAAAATTCTCTGAAAATATGTCTAAGTGACTATGTGATATAAAGAGGCACATCTTAGGTCCTCTGTTAAGTAAGAAAATACCCACAAAAGGCCAATCAGGAAAATTATTTTGTCCACTGAAAGTCCTTCCCTGGAGTAGGGACCACAGACAAGAAATCATAGAGGTCATTCAGGCAACGTACATGAAAGAAAAGGGTCAGAAAAATGGACTCTCTCATTCTTTTGAAATGCATGGCCTTCTCAGGGTATATTTCATTTTCTTACTTTTTATGGAGATGTATAAAAAATTCATGATTCTCAATTATAAGAAAAGAAACAGCCCAAGCACAATGATAAATGGCCACTAAAAATTGATCTAGTACTCAGGATGATAGTGATGGGAATTATGAGAAATTAGATAGAAGATTTCCCACCTAAAAAGCATAGCTTCCCTCTGAGAATACCCAGCACTTCTAGATTATGCATTATTATCCATAAGAGTTGGACATAAGCTTTTTCTGGTAAAATCTCCCTATTTTTAAACACTAGCAACATTTTCTAAAAATCAGACACCATTCGGTTAAATCTATGGACCCAAAATTTGTGACTTCTTGTGATGGTTAGAAGCACCAAGTCTCAGACAATAAGCAACCAATTCTCTATGTCTAAAGACCAATAAGAATGGTCAATTAATCTGATTTACACAGGACTGTCCTTATTTTTAGCACTGAACTTCTCAGATCTCAGGGAAACACCCTTGATCCTGGACAAACCAGGAAGATTCATAATCTCCAATCCACATACACCTGACTCTAATTTATTTATTTATTTATTTTGAGGTACCGGGGATGGAACCCAGAGGCATTCTATCTCCAAGCTACACCCCCGGCCCTATTTTTATCCTTTATTTTGAAACCGGGTCTCACGAAGTTGCGGAGGGCCTCACTAAGTAGCTGAGGCTGGCCGCGAACCCGGATCTTCCGGTCTCCGCTTCCCAAGTACTGGGATTACAAGCGTGCGCCACCACGCCCGGCTCTAATTTATTATTTTTAAATTTGGCCATAGCCAGGTGTGGTACCTCATGCCTGTAATCCCAGTACTTGGGAGGCTGAGATGGGAGATTACTGTGTTTAGATTACAGGTTCGAAGCTAGCCTCAGCAACTTAGTGAGGCCCTCAGCAACTCAGTGAGAGCCTGTTTTGAAATAAAATAGGTCTGGGGGTGTAGCTCAGAGGTAGCATGCCCCTGGGTTTAATTCCCAGTACTAACCCCGCCCCCCCCACCAAATAAAAGGCCTATAATCACATCACACACAGACAAGGTTTTTTTCAAATTTATAACAAATTCTTGGCTTTTTTATTTCCTTTAAAATTTTTCCTGTGTATTTTTCATTCCTGATCAACAGATCAGGAGGTTCAAAGATCTGGCTTGACCACAGATGTTAAATCTATGTAGCTAGTGATCACTATGTAGCTAGTGATGTGGATACAGAAATTCCATTTCTGTATCCACATCACTAGCTACACCTGCAAGTCTCATTGGCTAGAAAATGGCAAAACCAGTCATGGAATGCTACAGCAGATCAAGAAACTAGAACAAGGCATTAAAGAAAGGATTATGAGAGCAAGAGAGCAAGAGAACTACTTAACAGCTATTCTAGGTTGAACCGAATCAGAGTACTAAACCATTAAAAACGGTGGCTTTGCTGCAGTGGAGCCAACCAGATGGTTGAAGATGCAGTGGAATTGGACCTTCTTATTAAAAGAGGCCCTTGTGCAACTGATCGTCCTGGTCCTACCAATAACTTTTGTGGCAGATACTTGGGATTGCCTCTAGACCCCTTCAGGAATGCTGCAACTAGAAAGCTAAAACCATACCTGCTAGACTTCTTTGCAGTTGGATTCTATTAGTGATCTAGGCACGTCCAATTAGATGCACTCACATGAGATTTGCTTCAGAGCTGAGTCACACTGGGGGAAAGGCAGAGGACAGGTACTCACTTTGACGATGGTAGTAGAGAGACCGTGGCTCTGTACCTGGCAGCTGAGGCAACGACTTCTTGATTCCACAGCTTCCTAATCAACATAGGGGTGGCAGCCACTCTCAGTGACCTAATTCTTCAGTGTGGTTTGGGGCTCATTTCTGCCAACTCAGCTTAGACCCATTTCCTCAGCTCTCTCAGCAGTTTGGGAATTGTCTGTACTCCCTAGTAAACTCCTTTCTGCTTATGCTAGCGAGAGACAGTTCTATTCTCCGAAGTAAGAATGCTGACTAAGATATTAAATTGTTCATGTTATGTTTTCTGGGTGCCTATACTTTTAAAAATGGTTCCGACTGTAGAAGTGGTGATTCCTATATTCCTGCTGATATTCCCTACAGTCCATAAGAAGAGCAGGGGAACAAGGAAAGGGAAGAGTTACATCGTTGAAGATGGTAAAGCTTCAATTATTGAATCCCCAAAGGCCATTCCACATCTTCTGATTTTTCTGCTTAAGGATTATTGGTTTAATGTCTATATATTACCTATTAGACAGTAAACTTCATAAGAACAGAGACTCTCAATATGTGATACCTAGCATATTTCTGGCTTATTGTAGATACACAGGTAATGAACATCTCGAGATAGAATGTGTATCTGCTCAATAACATCCATAGTTATCACTTAAAAAGTGCTATGGTTTGCTATCGAATGTCCCCCCCCCAAAAGATCATGTATTGGCAATGCATAAGTATTCAAAGATGAAATAATTGAATCAGGGCTCTAATCTCGTCAGTAGATAAATCCATTGATGGCTTCATAATTCGAATGGATTTACTGGATGGTAACTAAATTTGAATGGATTTACTGGAGGAGGTAGGTCACTGGGGGCATGACCTTGAGGATTATATCTGTACCTCCTCCTCCTTCATCCTCTCCTCTTCCTCCTCCTTCTTCCTCTCTTGTTCTCTCTCTCTCTCTCTCTCTCTCTCTCTCTCTCTCTGCGCTTCTTGGCTGTCATGAGTTGTGCAGCTGTCCTCTGTCAATTCTGCCACCATGATGTTTCTCCCCTGGATCCAGCCCAAGGAAGGACTGAACCTCTGAAATCATAAGCCAAAATAAACTTTTCCTCCTCTAAGTTGTTCTTGTCAGGTATTTTGGTCACAGAGATGAAAAAGCTGACTAATACAGAGAACAATTACTGAGACCAGTTATTTTACATATATCTCCTTACCTCTCTGTAGAGTAGGTTTTATTGCCTTCATTGCACACACAAAGAAGCTAAGACTCAAAGAGAGAAATCATAGCTAGTGTTTGAGTTTTTACTTAACAAAAAAACTCTGATTTCAAAGTCCACAGTGCAGTCTCTATTATACCCAACTTGTTCAGTTTTAGGGATCCCACACAACTAAGAATTTCCAGTGGTTCAAGTATCCAGGAAACCTGCAGCTTCTACAACACCTTCCTTGGTCCATAGGAAATCCCTTTGAAAAGATTCCTGGCATTTGGCTGCATTCAAATGAGACTATTTCTTCATGTAAGTGCTTCTCCTTTCCACTCACAGCCTCATCCCTGGTGGGGAAGAAGGGCCCCTACATGCTCTACTAGAGGCTGAGAGGCAGGTTGTTTTTACCCTGAGAGTGCCTGAGTGTTTCTCCTAACCAAATTCTGAGGACACCAACAGAAAATTTCCATGCAGAAACTCTTTCAAACAATTTTGCTCGAGGGTTGTTTCTGTAGCACAGTCGTATTCGCCTTGAGAGCACTTTCAGACTCAACTTTTAAAAACCTTCTTAAAATCCAGTGTGACACAGAAAGAATTTGGTCAATTCTGTCACTTTATTATTCATTCCTATATCCATGCATCCAATCAACAAACATTTACATAGCCTCAACGACATGTAAGATAATGCGTTAAGAGTTCCATCCAAAAGTAGTAATTTTATCTCTTCCATCATTACAGTAAAACTAACAAGGTTGAAACATGTTTTGTAGTAAGCATGTTGGGTGGTTACATCTCTCGAGCACTGAATCCTGCTTGTACTCAGTTCATTTCTTGAAGCGTTTGGATAAGCTTAGTCATAGAAATACATACACCCCCACCTTGGATGTGAATCATCACCATCTTAATTGATATGTAAGTGTCCCTTGGCTACATGTAAATGCACACTAGTTAAGAAGCACGCCCACAGCATCTGACATAAGATCTAATATATTAAGTGTAATGTGTTATCTCTTTGTTTTCTGAGGCTTCTTAAATCCTGGTGCCAATCATATGAACAAAATCGTACTTCCCTCCTGCTCTGTTCATCAGAACTCAGGCACAGATAAGAAAAAGAAGAAAAGAAAATGCCAACTTCCAACAGATTTTTTTTTAATGTTTTTATTGGTGCATTGTAGTCTCACATCACAATGAGTATCAGTTTGGTGTTAACATACATGCACACAGCTCTTGGTGTCCCTCCCCCC
>PVJS01022901.1:0-30108 GCA_004027185.1 Glis glis | reverse complement strand
AAAAAAAAAAAAAAAAGGAGATGGAGAATTAGAGTAAAAGATAGAGAAGATAAAAGATGGAAACAAGGATCAGAGAATAGAGGAAATGTCATATTGCTGAATGTTATGAAAAAAGGAGCTGTGAGCCAAAGAAAGTAGACAGCCTCTATAGGCTGGAAAGAGAAATGAAGCTGATTATCTCCTAGAGCCTCCAGAAGGAACAGCCCTGCTGACACCTAGATGTTTAGCTCCATGAAACTAACTTTGGACTTTTGACTTCTAGAACTGTAAGAAAATAAATTCATGTTGCTTTAAGCCAATAAGTTTGTGGTAAAATATTATAGCAGCAATAGGAAGCTTCTTAATATATTTTGGTAATAGAAAAATTTGCCCTCAACAGATAGGATATTCTGCCTAATAAAATAAGTCTAAGTGTTGTGGAATTAACAGAGGAATTATGATTCTGGTAGAGATTACCTCTAGAATAGTCTGAGATTCTGCTTTTATTTATCTGGTCTAATGGAATTATGTGCATTAAGATCAATTTCACTGAAACATTTAAAAATTGCAAGATAGATTTATAAATTTATTAATGAAAGTACAAATTGATTTTAATATGCTGCCTCATTTTAACATATTTGATTGTATATTAGGGCCAAGAAGGTATGATACAAAGAACACTTTACTTAATGGATTTTATAATCTACTAGTGAAAAAAAAGAAATACACAAATAATTGCAACATGAGTCAAAATATAAGTGCAGTGAGAGAGATACAAAGAGATATTCTAGCTTAATGCAGGAAAAGAGTACGTTGTATAAAGAGAATGGGGGGTGGTCCTCAGAGTGGTCACTGAGGTTCAGTCACTGAGGTACAGTCATTGCTTTCCTTGAACTTTTAGGTAATGACCAGGTTAGGTGGAGTTAGAAGGAGTAATGAGGGATAAGGATGCTTCACTTGAGACAAGTAATGTGAACTAAATGATCAAAGCAAAATAAAACAGGTTTTTCTCAATGAAGAATAGGTTTGAAGTGGTTGGTTCTCTATAAACATGAAAGTCCAAACTTACAGGAGAAGAGAGGAGAGAAAGAGAAATACCACTGAAGGATGTTGACAAAAATGTCAACACTAATTCCCTCTGGATAGTGGACTTTGGAGTCATTTTCTTGTATACTTGCATTTTTTTAAGAAATGATTGTTTTTTGTACAGGGGATTGAATCCAGGGGCCTTTCTACTTCTGAGCTACACCACCAGACTTTTTTTTTTATTTTGAAACAGGGTCACACTAAGTTGCTGAGGATCTTGCTAAATTGCTGAGACTGGCCTTGAACTGTTATCCTCCTGTCTCAGCTTCCCAAGTACGGGGATTACAGGCATGTACCACTGTACCAGGCCAAGAACCAGAATTCTTATGAGTAAACTAATTTTGAATTTTAATAAAAAGTAGATTAAAGATATTTATTGGTGTTTAGACTTCAAGAATTTGAAGTGAAGTATAATGCAGTGAGTATTTAGGGCTCAATCATATGGGTGGGTGGCAGAGGGGCTCCTAAGATGCTGGTGAGAAGCTGGTTAAAAGGATGATTTGTGGGCTTCCAAGTGCATTAAGGGACAATTAAGTGTGCAGAGACATTAACTGTGGAGACCCAGGGAGGGAGGAAATAGTGCCTTGAGAGGACAAAGGACAATGGATTCCCGAGGATGAATTTGATGATGGGATAAAGGAAATTCTAGTTCTGGATTTCAGAAGTTAAAAAATTTAGTCTAATGGCCGGGCACAAAAAATAAGTATTTCTCGAAAGAAGCTACAGCAGGTTTGCCAAATAAATGTCATTTCAATTATTCAGCATGAGTAATTGTCACTCAATATTTTCATAGAGAGAAAAGATTCCCTTTGAAGGAAAAACTAAGAGTGCTTTTAAAAGTGTCAAAAATTAGAACACTATATTTTATATATTATTTGTTAACATCAATGACATAATTACTTTCAAAAGGCAATGACATTAATACAATTTAAACCACTGCACAAACCTCATATTTATATGTTGTAAAATTTTTTATCTCAGCTCAATAAACTAAACTGTCTTCTAATCTTGCCTCATACTATACTATCTCTCCCTATTTCTTATTTCTAAATAGTATTTAACATTCCTTCAGGATTCCTGTTGGCATTATTGCTTTGTCAGCAGAAACAAAAGTTAGAATGAATTTTTTTAAAGTTATGCAGACTTGGCACATGTACAGAGTATTTTCAATTAATTAATTTTAATGTGATTAGCACTAGCCCCTGTATGAGGTGACTTCTATGATTCGTAACAGTTGAAAGAAATATAGCTGTATGGTTCAATAAAGGATCCAATGAAACAAACCTGAATTGAATTATTGAGTTCATTTATACATCTATGGCAAAGAAGTATAAATGAATCTTACAAAAATTAACAACCTTTCCCTGCTGATGGTTCACCATCCCTGACAGTCCCTCGTAAAACTACATTTTCATGTCTTGAGGACCTGTATCTTCTGAAGTTGGCTTTCATTACGTTTTATATGGTTGTCTATTTACAAGCCATTTTCAAATATTATCCTCTGTTAAAGGCAAAAAGTCAGTCTTATTATCTTTTTTAATGCACATAATGAAATTGAAGCTTGGTAAGGTTAACTGATTAGAACGTGGATCCACAAAATGTTATAGATTGTTATGTGCTTAGACTTAAAAGTGCAACATAGGTTCATTCCACAGAACCACATTTTGAGAATTATTGGCATGTATAAGTAAATATAGTTTTTCCTAATTCTGCTGAATCAAGTGCTAAAACAACAGCTCAAAAGAACAGTAAACAGCAGCCTTCCAAAAGCAAATAATTGTATTGACCTAATTTCTTCAGTTCAATGAGGGGGTAAATTCTAATTTTTAATATCAAATAGTTTTTACTTGGGATTTTTCTCTCGTCTAAAAATATTTAGTTATAATTGAGACAGTGCAATCTTTGAAAATTTGAAACAGCCAGTTTGAACAATATAGGCAATGTTCTAAATTTCCTATTCAATGTTTTCTATTAAAGTCCCCAAATAAACTTGAACCAAAGAAGCTTTTCTGTAGTTAGGAAATCTTCTCATACTTGAGACTCTTTAAATTCCACATGTAGGCTTCACAATATTGTTCAGTCTTACTTTTGTTTCCAAATTATTTTCAATTTGTAAATCTGAACTGCAAAGACACACTGGTGGGATTATGATGGTTCTTTCACTGTATGAACTATTCATATGTCGAGGTCCCAACACCCTGCACCTGAGAATGTACCCATATTTGGGGATATGACTGTCAAAGAGATAAATAAGGTTAAATGAGGTCATAAGGGTGGGCCCTAAACCAATATGTCTGATGTCCTTATAGAAAAAGAAAGATACACCAGGCACTCATGTGTGCAGAGAAAAGGCCATGTAATGACACAGAAGCCAACCATGTCTAAGCCAAGAAGAGAGGCCTCGGGAGAAACCAAAATTTTTAACACTGTGATCTTGGACATCCAGCCTCCAGAACTAAAGAGAGAATTTTCTATTGTTTTAGCCATCCAGCCTGTGGTATTTTGTTGTCAGTCCTAGCATACCAATATATTCACTAAGAAGTGATAGCTTCCAGAATATTCTACAAGATTGAATCTTCAGGTTCTGTAAATAAATCAGTGTTTTCTTTGTAAATGCTCTAAGGCAAATGGAAGGTTGAGTTTCCTGGACCTTTTCTGGATGGAGGGCCTGTGCTACTAATTCTTGAGTGTTCAATAGTTGGTGTAGGACTCTCCAGAATTCTTTTCCCCTTGCCTTGCTGATTGTGGAAATATGAGGTAGGATAGCCTCCTGACTGACTGTACATGTTTTCTTTTTTTCTTCTCTATTTTCTTTTTTTGTACTGGTAGTTGAATCCAGGTGCATTTTACCTATGAGCTACACTCCCAGCCCTTTAAAATTTTGTTTTGTTTTGAAATAGGGTCTTCCTAGGTTGCTGAGAGTCTTGCTACATTGCTGAGTCTGTCCTCGAACCTGCGATCCTCCTGTCTCAGCTTCCCAAGTCCTAGATTACAGGCGTGCACCACCATGCCCTGCTCTGTGCACTTTTATACATAAACTTTTATTGTTAGGCAACTGAAATTGAGAAGGGGAGGTGTCTGCTACCACAGTACAACAAAATCTATCCTTGTGATTTAATGTGTTAAATTTGTTAAAAATGAGTGGCAACTAATATTTTCCTGCAATTAAGGAAGACACGCAGGAAAAAAACAGGTTTTGGCTTATGGATACACAACCAGCAAAAACATTCCAATACTTTGTTTATGCAAATCGTTGCTGAATCCACAAATGATTTGATCATTCCTATTCATCTCCATGGAACAAGATTAAAAATATTTTATCCATATCAAGGGAAGGATATTTGGGCGATTAAAGGCCTAGATCTGGCAAATGTGACTCTTCACTGTTTATAGAACAGGTTTGGCAAGAATCCTAAACATCATCACCATTTATAAAATCATAAAAACCCTCTATTCAATATGAAACAAAGCCAAAGTTCATTTGCACAGTTTTGTTGCTGTAATTGAAACCACTTAGGGATATTTATTGTTCTAAGACCAGAAACAATAAAGACAGCATAAACAAGAAACTGACCCAGTGTGATGCTATCGGATGAATCAAAGAAAAACAACCAAGTTTTCACATACACAGTTGAGCTCATTCTCTCCCTGACTGTGATTAACTTGCCAGCATGACGCTTTATATTGTCTTTTTTGAAACTGGGGATGATGGAAAGGGCAAGTCCACAGTGGTTATAAAGATAGCTTTGTCTCAGTACCTTTCTCCTTTTTCTTAATTTATATGCTACAATGCAAATCAAACTAAGGAAAAAAATGAAGCTAACATTCTAGTGCAGTTGATTATTCTATATTTTAAAAAAAGTTTAAAGGAATTGAATGTGCCTTACTTGAAAATAATATTTATTAAGCAAACATAACAACAAAGACCAAAAATTAAAACAAAGTGAACTGTTCTTCAAATAGCCAACTCTTAGGAGCCACTAGCACACTGGAACAGGACTTGTGAGCTGAGAAGGTAATGGATGATAGCTGAGTAGCTTCAGTCATCCTAAGAAGACATGGGCCTTTTCTTCTGCTTTGTTTTCAGTGTTTGTGTTGTAATTTTCAGACTCAACCCCATTGCTATGCATGAATGGGATTCAGGAAGAGAAACAGGATGGCAGAAGGGGATCACAGGGGGTATCCAGCAAGGTACCCGGAGGCTGCTAAGTGTGCTACTTGGATGGAGCCATCAGTTAAATTCACCACAGCCAGACATTAGACATCAGGCATGAGGACTCCTGCAGTTAGATTCAGGAGGGAGGAGACTGGATTTTACCAGCTGTGAGTTTAGAAGAGACAGGGACCAGCTGTCCCTGAGCAGAGCAGCCACCCAGCCTCACACAGCAGCAAAGGCCTTGGGGGCCATGAGTGATCAGGGCTCTTCCCCCACGTCTTGAGCTTTAATTGTTTTATTTGACGTTTGTAGAGTGTGGTTGGTAAATTACTGAAAGCCTAGACTTTAGAAACTGGGTTTACCTGAAAGAGAATGTTGTATTATGGAACAGAGTAGCATAATTACTTCAATTATTGTCATTATTAGGTAATTTTCCTGATACCCAGTGGAAGGTGGGCTTATGGAAGACAGGTTCAAATTCATTATATAAGTCAAAGCAGCAAGAAACTTGTGCACAATTGAATTTTATTCTGTACATCATAGCTCCTTCTACAAATATTTATTGATATCTGCCTTTAGTAAAACACTGGACTAGTTGTTTTTTAGTGATGTTAACTAAGGAATTCTCATTGTTAACTTTTCAGTACATAGTTTATTATGGCTGTTGCCTTTTTACTGCTCTAATTATTTAAAGTTTACTAAGGTTTAATTTAAGATTAAAAGTATAATTTGCCATCTCTATTTGGGAATATGCCCTATCAATAAAGGTTTCATTAGAATTATAAGTTTTCAGTTCTTATTTCATTTTTATTACTATGTTTATGGGTGGAATACCTATCTGCTCTCTCTCTCTCCCCCTCCACTTAAATCTACCACACTTGTTTCAATGCCTACAATATTGTAGGTGTCCCATAAAAATTTGGTGATTAAATGAGTAAATATGTGACTTTGTAGACTATGTTCAACTTGAAATAAAATGCAAACATGTTTTAATAGAAAACAGACTCTATGATTCAGAGTAATCCATTTAAAAATTAAAACATTTTGGATGATAGGATAATAAATGTTAATTGTGGAAAAGTCAGAAAAACATAGACAAGAAAAATGTATATAAATGTCCAATTTGTGTTGTCATCTAACTTCCACTTATTCTTTTTATGACAATAAGAGATGCACACAGTGATTGCAGATGATGGCTAAGACATAACTATTCTGGGGAATATACATAAAAGGCAGATCTTGGAGTCAAAATATCTCCAGGATTCTAAGACACGACAATGGGAGAATAGCAGGCTGCCTGATTCATGTTTTGGTTTGGGATTAAATAGTGCAGAAGCAATGCATCCTGAATTATATTGTCATAGCATAAGAAAACACTATTTAAACATACTCTCTCTCTCTCAACTCTGAATTAACTTTTGGTGCTCCATAAATATGCCCATATCATGAACAAGGAAAATAATAGCTCAAATTTAAAAAGCCAGTTGTTACTGGGAGACAATGTGGTACTGTGTTTAAGAGAGAGACTGAAGGACCAGTAGGCTTGAGTTCCAATCCTAGTTCTGCTGTTGACTAGATGAACAGACTTAGGAAAATTACTTAATCCTTCCGTATTTCAGTTTGCTCATCGGTAAAATTGCTGCGATGCTTGGCTCTACCTCATAGAGCTGTTGTGAGGATTAAATGTTCTAATAAATATTAAAGAGGTCAGAATCCTGACCGCAAGGGTTAGCTGGTATTGGGGTATGTAATCACTTCTAATTTGGAAATAATCTTGAAGGAGAAGGACCCAGGGAAGAGCCAAATAAATCATTTACAAACTAAAAGTAATCTTATGAGGGAAAATAAAGGGTATAAAATATGTATAGTGTGGCAAAAGGACAGGGAAGAGAGCATAACAGCTTAGCCATCTGTGAAAAATTAAGACAGCAAAGAGAATCGTTTAACAAAGGAGTAAAACTAATTAATAAGATGAAATCTCTAGAGAAAAACATTTTGGTTAAACATTAGGAACACACAAAAAAGAGACACTTCTTAGTCATGGGAATGACGTAATTGTGAGAAACCTCCAAGAAAGGCGAGGGAAATCTTGCTCATAAAAGTATTTTACCACTCCAGTATGCAAGGCACTAAAATGTCACTGCAGTCTGAAAGGCAAACTAGCGCAGTTTTCAATATGCAAACCAAAACACATTCTTCCTTTCTTGCATGTCAACAGAGGAAAGAGTTTATCAGTAGGAGTTTCAAATGTTTGCAATACTTGTGTTTCCAGGCTCCACATCTTCAGTTCATGGCAGAAATAGAAATGCTTCAAGTAAAAGATGAAAAATGCATTTTCTTTCTAGATAATATTACAGCAACTCCAATGTCATAGGCAACGAGAAAGCCGAGTTGTCATTCTTTGTTCCTGAGTGGTGGTATTGTTGTCATCCCGCTGGGACACTTGGTGTCCTGACTTGCCCTCACCTTTGTTGGCCTGGCCTGGCCTGGCCCATCCAAATTTGCATTGAGCATGTGTAATGGGAGAGACCAAGTCTTCTTGGAAATTTGCTCTCCTTTCATGTTGCTAGAAAAGGTAAAGTAAAATTACGATGCCACATGAGAAAAACCAATAAGCAAAACCAGAGACCCAAGTCAATATATATGGTTTCTAGAAAATAAGAACAATGAAGAAAATATATCATTTCCAATATACAGTGTATCAGGCAAAAAAGCAAAACAAAGAAGTGTGGACTAGAACCAAAAATGAAATAGAGCACACATTACTTGCTGTAATAATTTTTTAAATTTTATTTTATTTATTTATTTTTATTGGTGCATTGTAATCATACATCTTTATGGGTCTCAGGGTGGTAGAAGTATACATTACACATCGGTCAATTTTTAAAAGAGTGATTCGGCTTTCTCTTGGCAGTATCCATCAGAATTTGCCTGCAAAACCCAGATAGAAAATATCTTCGATTCTGTTTGCTTTTCTCCTTAGAGTAGACTATATAGAGATTCTAATAAAGGCAATGTCACCAATTGTCAGTTTAGAACGATGAAAATGATTGGTGGTAAATTGCTATTCTTCAGGTGGTCCTTTGTGTAGTTAAATAATACTATCTTACATACTGATTTTTAATTTTGAAGTTATTTCATGTGTTTTCTCATTTAATTAGTTTTAATTTTCATTTAAACAGATCATTCAGGAAGGGAATTACTACAATCCATGGTTCAGAAATACAGACTGCTTTGTTTCTGCTTGGCTTTAATACACAGAGATTTCTGTGTTCAGTCAATTAGCAAAATTTCCAGAGAAGATTAGCAATTCTTTGAATCATGTTTCATTTAATGCTTGCATTCCCAAAGCCAATTCACTGAGTGTTTTAGCTATTTGAAATTAGAGGCCAATAGCTACTGTTTTATATTTATTAATCTTTATTTTACACCATAAATCAGGGTTCTCAACTATCCATATATATTAGAATATGATTAGAACCAAAGTCCTTATTATGATTAATAAATAAAACAATTAATAAAAACAATCCATTGTTTGCAAAAACATAATTAATGTTTTAGAAATTGACTTTGGTTAGGCCATGGCTTTATGCATGAAAAAAAAAACACAAAAACTTAAACCAAAATAACCAAATCTATCCCAGGTGGAATTGATCTTGGTAAATAAAAATAAACCATTATTTTTTTTTTTTTTGCGGTACCTGGGGTTGGACTCAGGGGCGTTCTACCTCCGAGCTATACCCCCGGACCTATTTTTTATACTTTATTTTGAAACCGGGTCTCACGAAGTTGTGGAGGGCCTCCTCACTTAGTAGCTGAGGCTGGCTGCGAACCCGGATCCTCCGTTCTCTGCCTCCCAAGTACTGGGATTACAAGCGTGCACCACCACGCTCGTCTTTTGAACCGTTATTTTTAGTAATATTGATAATGCTGAAAGTAAGACATTAGGTGAACCAACTAATTGTTTCAAGGTAATAGTATGTATTTCAGATAGAATGTTTTTTGTGGTACTGGGGATTGAACCCAGGGTATTCTGCCTCCAAGCTATACCCCCAGCCCTATTTTATTTTTATTTTGAAACAGGGTCTCACTAAGTTGCTGAGGGCCTCACTAACTTGCTGAGGCTGGCTGAGAACCAGCGATTCTCCTGTCTCAGCCTCCCAAGTACTGAGATTATAGACGTGAGCCACTGTGCCTGGCTTCAGATAGAATTTAAAGCAATAAATTTGCTAATTGGTCTTCCCTGCCTACCAAAAATATTCCATATTATAGCTATGTTATACATGGAAGTTACATGACATTACAAAGTGTTCCTGTAACACTGGAGTACTCTTCTTGCCCCTCATTTTGGAATTAACCTGTTATTTTGACCCCTTATATAAAGGCATCCCTGGACACTACAATTTGCTGTTCAACACAAGTGAAGCTCTATTGCAGTTGCTTACTTAAACAATGTCAAACCAGAATGGTTTTATTCTTTTTTCTCACTCACTCCAGTGTTATAATCCCTCCAAAGGCCTGCCCCTTATGGCATAGATCTTGTCTCATTTCTCAGTAATTGAGGGCAATAAAAGGTGCTGTGGTGGGGAGAGATTTACTTCCAGTATCTGACCTGCAGTGGGAGTCAGAGAAAAACTTCACAGGGAAGTGACTTTGAAGGAAGGGGAGACTTCTTTCTGCAGGTGGACAAAGAGAAAAAGGAGGACTAGGTTATAAAGGCATATGGGCATGTTTGTGGGAAGAAGCAGTGTTTGGAGTTCTGTATTGTCAAATAAGTAATTTCATGAGGCCTAGGCACAAGTTGGGATCCATAAGGTATGTAAAACTGTGTAGGCCTGCTGGGTTAGTGGGACACAGCAGAAGGACAGTACATTGGAATTCAGAATTTAAATAAATATGGGTTCATTTGTGGTTTATATGTGTATATATAAATATTAAATTTGTATGCATAGAATATTAAATTTATGTATATGCATTATATGTATAAATATGTGGAGGATAAAATTCAAGACACCCTAACCTAAAATATTTTAAGCTGAAGGATTTGAGAAAACTGTAGAAGCAAGAAGGTCACTCTTTAACCTTCCTCCACTTTTTTCTGCTTAAGCAGGTCATAAGATCCTCAAGTGAGAGGCACCTTCCTACACCCTTAGGAAAGGAGCATCCTTATCTCTGAAGACACAAGAGCACAGAGTAGGATCTGAGCACACAGAGCTTAATAAATACTCCCCAGCTTATTATAATTAGATCAAACTCTCTTTGTCAAATCACACTTCTCCAAGACAGTGACTATTCACTTCTTCATCAAACCACACATCAAAAATACACAAAGTTTACCTGTTTCTTTAGGTCTTCATTTCCTTTTGAAGCTTCCCATGTCACATAAAACTTATATTAGTAAATCATATGTTTGTCTATTGTTAATTTGTGTTTTGTCACAGGGGCCTGAACTATGAATCTAGTGATGGGTGAGGAAAGATTTCTTTTCTTCTACGAATGTGTTATAGCAAGCACTGGGGACACAGAGAGCGTAGGAAAGCCTTGCCCTCAAGAAGCTTACAGTCTACTGGCACAGATGCATCTCGCTCACATCAACTCCTCAGTGTGTCCTGATAGATAGGATGGGAGCATTCACAGAAAAAGCACAAGAGGCGCTGGTACAAAACCACTACACTCTTTGGAGAAATCAAAGAGCAAAGTCTTATTTGGATGGCTGACTAGTAGCATTGTCACCAGGGAAAACCCTAAACAAATCTTCAAGTTTCATTTGCTTTTATTTGACTTTAAAATCACTAGTTTTTCTGGGCACACAGCTGGGCTATACATGGTCAATCTCCCACTTGCTTTGCTGTAGATGACCCCTCCATGGTGTGGGTTCTGATGATAACGGTTACCTAGGTGACTTTTCAGGGACCTGGAGGCTACTTTTGCTGCAAACACTGACTCTTCACTTCGGCCTGCAGATGTCTTGTGGGTGACTGGAGCAGGGTGAAAAGTATTGGCATTTCTTTCTTCATATTGTGTCTGTCTCCTTTGCTGCCTTAACCTTTGGGTCAGATCTACTCAGCTCTGCATGTAGTCATGTTGATCATTTGAAAAATGTTTTGTCCACACTTACAGGGATGACTTGATTTAGATGTGCCTAGTTTTTTTCTTCCCCCACTTACAGGATAAAGACAACTATCAGTTGCCACAATCATAAACACCATAAGCTATGAAGGGAGTGAAAAGAGGTGACACCTGAGTTCCCGGAAGATCTCACCTATTCCAGAAAAGACATGAACATTATTCCCCTTTATTAGCCTATCTCTCTCCTGAATTATTCCCATTCTATATTTGAAACCCCGCAACCCCTTGGAGTTGAGAAGCTAATTTGCAGGAAAAGCTTCCTCTTTAGCTACTGAACAAAGCATTTCTTTCTCTCCAACACGTGTGTCTCAGAGATTTTTTTTCCATGGGATGAGCTTCTGCACCTGGGTTCATAACAGCACTGGCTTTCCACATGAAGAACAATTCGTTAAAGTTAAGTAGTTAATTTAGTAAATAATCATAAAGGAATTCCATTAAGCATCACCTGTGCCCATATGTTTATTATTACTATTTACCCTGGTACATCCTTTACTTATACTATTATGTTTCTTGCCCAGAACAGTGTGGTAGAAGTGATGTACTTGGAGTCAGGGGACCAGGGTCTGATTCCAATCCTACTATTTTCTAGAAGTCTGCATATAAGGTCACTCAGCTCATTTCCCCATTACGAAAAGCAAAATCCCAATTCTCTTCTGTTGTGAGAAATAAAGATTAATGTAAAGGGCTATGCAAACTGTGAAAACAATTATATAAATATAATAAATTAGGATGCAGCTCAAAGATAGGGCATCTGTTGCAGAGTGACGGTTAACCACAGTTACCACCTTCATTATGGTGGGTAGATATGTAAAAACCAAGCCAAATAGCAACCTCTACAGCTCCATCAGGTCAGTGAGAAAATAGCCCTCACTATCTCAATGCAAAAGTATCCAGATTATGAAGAAATACTGTTATAATAAGTTATCTCTCTTCAGTATTTAGATAACACATTGAGGGCCTTCTATTTTATTAACCTTCTCAGTGGATAAAGAATTGAGAATTACATTCCTGTATTATATGAAGAATTGCACTTTATCAACATCTGACATGACTTTTAGAAAACGCTGATGGTTTTGAAACAGTTTGTTGCTCAGTAAGTCTCCCATCACTTGAAAGCATTAGAGACTCTTATCAAATAAGAATTGATTAAACTTGCAGCTTCCAAGAAAGGCTATTAATGCAGATTAATGAGTTTCTGGGAGATTAGAGTTAGGGAGTTGTGATATAAAATATGTACCAGAATGCCATGTCAGGGAAGAATAAAAAAATGACATTCAAAACTTTCTATCTGATCACACAGTTTTTACTTAGTGTGCAGCAATAGGTATATTTTAAACAATAATGGTATTAAATACCATTAATGTTTTAAAAACTAATTTTCTAGTGAGTATAGACATCTAATTTTATCCTTCAAGATGAAAAACTTTGGTTATCTTCAAAAGATTAAACTCTCTTTATTAAAGATTGCTACAATTGGCACTAGACTAAGAAACCAGTGCCCCTAAATACTATACTTCAAAGTGAAAGAGTTTCTACATCACATCTTTTATTGCATATTTTGGGGGGTACAGGTGGTGCTGGGATTGAACCCAGGGTTTTGTGTATGTTCAGCATGCTCTCTGCTATCAAGCTATACCTCAGCCATATTGCCATTTTTTGGAGACACTACCAACAATTCAGAGTGTAGGGTAAGATTCCACAACTAATATCCTACTAAAAACATTAGAATCAGATTGAGGAATCCTCCAAATAGTAATGATTTTTGAAATTGTATTATTTAAAATTTATTGGTTACTTTAGGAAAGAATCAATAATTTTATTATATGATCACTAAAGCCATGAATATAAAATATTGTTCAATTAATTAAGGTTTACATTTAGGCCATTTAGGAAAGTTTAACATTTTCCCCATTAAGTTCCTATAAATGTGTTGTTAGATTAATCCCTAGATACGTTAGAGCTTGTTCTGCTGCTCTGAATGGTATCTTATTTTTTATAATATTTTTTCTCACTCATTATTGTACTGGGGAAGAGCAGGGTTTCTCAACAGCTTTACAATTAACGTTTTGGATTGGATAATGCTTCGCTGTAGGAGGTTATCCTGTGCTTTGTAAGATATTTAGCAGCATCTCTGTTCTGTACCCACTAGGTGCCAGTAGCACTTTCCCTGTGATTTCCAAAATGTTTCTATATGTTGCAAATGTCTACTGGTAGGCAAAATCATCTCCATTGAGAAATGGTGAGAAATGCTTCTTTGTTTGCATGGTAATCTTACATTTGACAAGCTTGATGAATACTCTTAATGTTTCTAATGGTTTAAAAGATTCTCTTGGTTGTTTTATGCAAAAATTACTTACCATACAATCCTTATACCTAAAGATTTTTTTTCTTATATTATTGCCTTACCTGGGATCTCATGTTCTCTCTAGAGTTATAGTGACTATTGAGCATCCTTGTCTAACTGTATACTTTAAAAGCAATTGCCTAAAGTTTCTCCACTGAGTATTGTCATAGCATTCTCACTGCTATAATCCAAGAACTGACCATACAACTTAGAAGAAGGAAGATCTATTTGCTCATGGTTTCCTTGGGGACTTGGGGGTTTAGTGCATGTGAAGCTGGGAACTTCAGATCTCAGGGCATGGTGGTAGGAAGTGGAGAGAGGGAGAGCGCAAGACTCTGCTCTCACATCATGGAGGCCAGAAGCAGAGAGAGCAAGCAAACAAAGGGAATTAAAGACTCAGGCACAATCTATAAGGCCACTCCCCCAGGGACCCACCTTCTCTAGCCACACCGTACCTGGCCCAGGTTACCACCCAGATAAATCCATTACAACTAATTTATCTACTCGTGAGATTACAACCCCCATGGTCAAACCATATTAACCCTGAACACTAATATATGAGCTCTTCAGGGAGCACTCTATATCTGACCTTACAAGTATGATAGTATTTATTAAAACAAAAAATTCTCTGCTTTCAGTTTTCTGAGAGTTTTCCTTTTTCTAAAATCATAATTAGAACTTGAATATATTTTTGCATTTATTCAGAAGATTTAAAAATTTTCTCCTTTTATTTCATTCTTGTGATAAATAACATTGCATATGTGAGATTAAATCATCCTTGCATTATTGGGAAAATTTCTACATGAGTAGCATTATGTCTCTTTATTCATATCTATGTCTCCCAATATTAAATTTGGTAGATTTGGATTAGCTTTTATAAATTACTCCATATTTAGTTAAACTATTAATATTATATTAAATTCATAAATGAGTTAGCAAATTTACTTTCCTACTTTCTTGAGAAAGTTTATGAAATAGAGATTATCTGTTTTATCCATTTATTCTCCTTTTCATGTTTTCTGCTCAGTACTTGCATTCCTCACATACCTTTTATCACTCCCCCTACCTTTTTCTTGGAATTATTTGCCACTTTCAGTGGGAAAGTGTATCTACTTGATGGGAAGAGGAGCTAAACATCCCATGGTTTGTTTTCTTGCAGGAAATTTAGGGTGCATGGGGGTCATGTTCAGAGCTAAGAGCTTACAATACAGCTGGATCAACTCCTCATTTGTGTATCTAAGCACCTATGGTGTTGGAAGAATAATGTGCTAATCGCTGAGCCAACTACATCAGATCTTCTGATTTCTTCCCTTGGTCACCACTCTCTGAGGTTTATGATTTAGGGATACCATACCCTTTTAGCATTTGATTTTATAAACATTTTACTACATTTTGCTATTTTTGGTTTATTTCCTCAGATGATGGATAATAAGATTTAAATTGACACTTTAAACATTAATTCTGCTTTCTTTTGCAAAATATTTGTTACTTCAAGCATTCATTAGAAACTACTTAAGCTGGGCATGGTGGCCCACGCTTGTATCCTAGTACTTGAGAGACTGATACAGGAAGATAACAGGTTCATGGGCCAGCCTCAGCAACTTAGTGAGACCCTGTCTCAAAATAAAAAATAATAAAAACATAGGGCTGGGGTGTAGCTCAGAGGTAGAATGCCCCGAGTTCCACAAAATCTCCAGTATCATAAAACAAACAAACAAACAAAACAAAAAATTTAAAACTTTATGTCAAGTGTTTTCACTTGAAAACCCAATTTTTCAAATTAAAATACCAAAGGAATGAACTGAGGAAATATATTTCATAACCATCTAGAATCAAAATTGTTCTCAAGGAAAGTCTTAAAAGTGACTAAGGGAAGATGTTAGGTACTAGTACACTTAGAGGCTAGAGTTTAATCCCCATGTAGCCTCCTTTACAACTTTTAGCAACTTCTATGATAATGAATAAGTGGTTCTCATCTCAAAGCTCAATAGCATTACAAGAGCCATTTCATCTTTAGGTTTCTCAGATGTGTTAATGGAGAATGAAGTTGGCTCTCAGGTTTTATACATTAGAAGCTGGAGGGCAATAACCACCAGGTGGTGTGTCCAAAGGCACAGCACAATTTTTTTTTGTAAAGAAGGAGGATCTGACTCATAATCTCTACATCTGCCATTCTAAGACATATGGGTTTTTTCCCTATCATTCTGATTTCCACAAATAAAATCTGTAAGAGAGATTTTTGGAAATAGAATTGCAGAACCCATGCTTCTCAAGTTCAACATCATCATCTGTTGCTCTAAGTAGACACCTCTTTATGTGGTACACATGTTATGGCTAGCACAGACCCATCTGCACCATAATCTCACAGATTTAAAGAACAGAATCCAAACAAGAAGGACTTTCTGAATATAAGTGATTTTTTGTTCCTCTTGAATGCTGAGACATAACTGATATTGTTGACCTTGGATAGTATTTCTCAGGCTATATTTCTTATAATCACTGTGTTTATTACATGGTAAATTCATCCCAACTAATCATGAAACTGATACATTCTCAAGTTGACCTCCTTCAAAGTACTTTTCTCTCCCACCCCAATACTGGAAATTCCATTAAATGAAAGAAATTACCATCTATTCAGGGCCTGTACCTTCCTAGACTGTGGGAATTTGTGTTTCTTTATTGCTTTTAATAGAGTGAATATTTTTCATGTAAAAACAATTTTTTTTTTGCGGTACCGGGAATTGAACGCAGAGGCGTTCTACCTCCGCGCTACGCCCCCCGCCCTATTTTTTTATACTTTATTTTGAAACCGGGTCTCACGAAGTTGCAGAGGGCCTCACTAGAGAGAGAGAGAGAGAGAGAGAGAGAGAGAGAGGGAGGGAGAAAGAGAGAGAGAGAGAGAGAGAGAGAGAGAGAGAGAGAGCTGAGGCTGGCCGCGAACCCGGATCCTCCGGTCTCTGCCTCCCAAAGTACTGGGATTACAAGCGTGCACCACCACGCCCGGCTTATGTAAAAACAATTTAATATCACTTGATGGTTAGGAAGGATGTGAAAAGAACATGTAAAAGATGCAGTCTCTGTTCTCACTCTCTTACCCTGAGATGAAGTGTTCAAATAGTTTCTTTTTCTGCTACCTTTGGTAGCTGAATAGCTGAGAAAAGGTAACTGTCAGAATTTCTTTGAATGTCGGAATTTCTTTTTTCCTTCTTCTATTCTTCTACTCTTCTCCTTTCTTTTAATGTACTTTTTCCTCTATTTTTCTACTCCCAGGGTGTGACTCATCCACCTTGAGGAAATGAGAAAACAGAAGACCTAGAGTAGAGCAGTCAGGAGCTAGTACACCTATATTAGAATAAATGTGCAGCAAGTCAAGAAGATGAACTGCTACCTGTGTCCACAAAGATAGGTAAGGAGGAAGTAATCACCTAGATACAAAACCTGCAACATGATTACAGTTGCTACCATGGAAACAATGATACCCATGGACCAGAAGAAAAATTTAATGTCTAGAAATTTCTTAGACACTTAAGTGACATTGAGATTTACAGAGTTGCCTATCTCTATTGTTCTACGAAGGAAACGATGCATTTCTTAGTTTCTGAGATGCTTCTTGCTTCAGCATTAATAATACTTTATGATAAACTCCACAACAAACTTAGGGTTATATTATATCCTGTCATATTATGTTCCAAAATGATAGCATCACCAGTGCTTAGACATAGGATGGGTGTGGGTGGGATGAGAATGATGGCCAGAGGGTAGAAAAAAGGAGGCATGTTTTAAAGCTGCTTTTACATGAGTACATTATTGTATTTACATAGAGTTTATAGGCATTTTTCCATGGCTCTGAGAAGAACAATCCCTTTACCAAAGCCACCACTGGTGTTGCTAGTGCATCTAAAAATTTTCTAGAGTAAAATGTAAGGAAAATGCAAGAGGAATTTATATGCCTGGACCCTATACTCTGTGTGTGTGGGGGGGGGAGTAGAGATTGAACACAGGGTCATTCTACCTCTGAGTTACATCTCCAGTCCTGTTTTATTTTTATTTTGAAACAGGGTCTCACTAAGTTGTTGAAGGCCTCGCTAAGTTGTTGAGGCTGGCCATGAACCTTCGATCCTCCTGTCTCAGCCTCCCAAGTACTGGGATTACAGGTGTGTGCCACCATGCCCAGCCAATCCTTATACTTTTAAGATACTTATCCATAGGCCAGAATCCAGCAATATGGGTTTCTAGTTCAATTGCTTAGACCATGGTCTATGTGCTGAACCAGCTACTTCTCTCAGTCTATGTCATATGTTTTATGTCTCTTTCTCTGTTTTTTTCTTTCCTTTTCTTTCTTTCTTTTTTTTCCCTCCTGGTCTCTTTGCCTCTTGTTTCCTTTAACTTCATCACCTCATATCTGAAGCTTGACATATTCTTTTAGTTCTAAAATCTAGCTCTCCTGGACTCACCCCTTACAGTTTTCCTCAACAAGTCCTTGTTATTGTTAGAACAGTACCAGTCACTACTCTAAACCCATGGCATACATCATCTCCTTTAATCACCATAACAACCCATAAACTAGATAAAATTATTGTCCCCATTTTCAAGGTATTTTACAATACATATTAGATATTACCAACGAGTGAAAATCATCGAAGCCTTGCATCCAGGGTAATGGGTGGGGGGGACAGTCCTATGCAGGGAGCTCTCACATTACTGACCGTCACTACTCAGTCTCTTCCCCTCCAGAGGGTAGGTAGCCTGATTCATTCTGGCCCAGGGCCCAACGTAAACAAAAGCAGGCATCCACCATAAATCACATTGTTAGCATGAACTATCTGGTGTTGCCCAAAGCCACTGGCATACAAATACATAATAGTTCATTCAAACATAAATCTGGATCTTACCTGATTTAAACTATATATTTTACAGATGAAAGTTTTAATGTTCAAAAAATTTCTTTCAGTCTGGTATATTGATAAAGTTAGATTTGATAAGCCTTTATTTAACTAACATTCATTCATTTTGATCTTTCAATTTTCTTTCCATGTTTTGGAACTAATACTCTTATTGGAATCCAAACATATTAATAGGCCCTTAAATTTCATGGTTCTAGGCACTGTATTGCCTACTGAACAGAGTGACCTCCTGTTGCATAATATCATATACATCTACTGTTTCTTTCATATAATAGTTCTCCAAAATTTTTTTTTTTTTTGGTACTGGGGATTGAACGCAGGGGAGTTCTACCTCCGCGCTACACCCCCGGCCCTATTTTTTATGCTTTATTTTGAGACCGGGTCTCACGAAGTTGCGGAGGGCCTCACTAAGAAGAGAGAGAGAGAGAGAGAGACAGGGAGAGAGAGAGACAGGGAGAGAGAGAGACAGGGAGAGAGAGAGTGAGAGCTGAGGCTGGCCGCGAACCCGGATCCTCCAGTCTCCGCCTCCCAAAGTACTGGGATTACAAGCGTGCGCCACCATGCCCGGCCCAGTTCTCCAAATTTTTAAAGACATGTCCTTGGTTACCATTTTACTAATTATGCTAAGTCCTCAGATATTCTTTGATGTGCAGCACAAAATTATACATAATATTCTAGATGTGTTATAATCATATGAAGACATAATGGAAGTTTTAATTCATTGAAGAGAAGGATTAACATAGTTGGATTCAAACAGAACTGAAGGATACTCTTGGTCTTCCCAAATTGCATGAACTTGAGTACTAGATTAAACTCCCTGATACTTAGTTGCACTCCTTGTAAACAGGAATAATGACAACTATTTTACCAGGTTATAAAAATAATGAAAAGACAAGTAAATAGGACCCCAGTAAATATTAGTTCTTGCCTAATTACTTTATATTCAGTTTTAAAGAGAAGAACCAAAAGTGCCTAAAACATAAATTGAAAAGAAAATGGCAGTTCTTATCCCAACCTTTACTTGACATATTAAAAAAGAGAAAACCAAGGCCGGGTGATGGTGGTGCATGCTTGTAATCCCAGTACTTGAGAGGGTAAGACAGGAGGATCTCAGATTTGCGGCCAGCCTCAGCAACTTAGTGAGGCCCTCTGCAAATTAGTTAGACTCTGTTTCAGAGTGTAGCTCAGAGGTAGAATGCCCCTGGGTTCAATCCCTAGTACACACACACACAAACACACACACATACACACACACACAGAAAATCAAAATGTAAGAGGTGTTCACTTCACTAATGAACATTACGTATGAAAATTACATATTTGTCATAGTGTAAAGTTAATTGAAACCATTATTTTCTGCCTAGATAATACAAAGACCTTAGGATATCTTAATTCCTTTGGCTACATCCCCACATCTAAATGCCATAATTTAAAATTAGTATTTTAATTCTACTTTTAAACCTCAACTTGACATTATTATTTTATGTAGTCTAACTTCTCTTCTGAACTTTGAGGATATTTTGTTAAATTGTGAAATTTGTGATATTTGACAATTTTCAGTGTACAAAATATGCAGTTTCACCTGGCTCAACTTTAGACTACTGCTTCCTGCTTCCTCTACTGACTTCCTGCTTCCCTTGTTGTCTATCGAGGAGGCTGTTGTCGAATTAACTGTTGTTCTTGGAAGGAATGTCAGCTTTCCTTTCTTTAAAATCTTAGAGACTGATTTTAACTTATCTTGCTATGCTGTTCTTGGGAATTTGTTATAGGCCAAATTGGGTTTCCCCCAAATATATGAATTTCAAGTCCATAATCATCTGGGTAATGCTTTGCTTTGTAGCTTTGTAGAATACTAACCTCTGCCATCTAAGTTGGACTAGAACTTAATCATGTTAGTCAGCTTTTTGTTGCTAAGACAAAATCCCTGAGAAAAGCAACTTAAAGGAAGAAAAAGATATCTTGGCCCATGGTTTCAGAGGTTTCAGTCCATGGTTGGCCAGCTCCATTGCTTTGAGCCTGAGTCGAGGCAGGACAACGTGGTAGAAGGATGAAGGATGTGGCAGAGGAAAGCTGCTCAGCTCATGGAAGCAGAGAGAGAGAGAGAGAGAGAGAGAGAGAGAGAGAGAAACAAGAGGAACAGGGACAACATATGACTCCCCAAAGACATACCCTCAAGGACCCACTCGCTCCAACTAAGTGTCTCCTTCTACAATTTATACCACCTTGCAATAGTCCATTCGGCTACGAATTTCTCGGAGGACTCATACATCAATCAAGTCAGAGCTCTCATGATCCAATTACTTCCAGAAAGCTCCACTTCTGAAAAGTGCTGCATTGGGTACCAAACCTTCAATAAATGAGTCTTTGAGGGGCACTTCATATCCAAACCATAATATTAACTTAAATAAAGATGAACCGGAGCTGAGTGTGGTGGTGCACGCCTGTAATCCTAGAACTTGGGAGGCTGAGACAGGAGGATCACAGGTTTGAAGCCAGCCTCAGTAACTTAGTGAGGCTGTCAGCAACTTAGCCATATCCTATTTCAAAATAAAGTGGGTCTGGGGGTGTAGCTTGGAGGTAAAATATCCCTGGGTTCAATCCCCAGTAAAACACAAACACACACACACACACACACACACACACACAAAACTACAAAATGACCCAGAAGGTATGAAGATATTTGGCCTATTAAGTAAGGTGCAGCCATCCCTCAGAGTCATAGGCTGTTTTCTATTGCTAATAACACACACAACACCACAGACTATATTATAAAGAAAATAGGTTTATTTTGGCTTGTGGTTCTGGTCCAAGGTCAAGGGACTGCATCTGGAAATGGCCTCCTTGTTGACAGATTCCTGAGGTGGCATCACATGGTGAGTGACAGGTGTGCACAAGAGACCTAGCCAAATATGCTTTTATAGCTACTCAACTTCTGTGATAATCTATTAACTCATTAAGCCACTAAACACATGTGCAAATTGATCCATTCATGAGGGTAGAGTCTTAATCGCCTCTTAAAAAGCTCACATGGTCTCATCTCATAATGAGAACTAAATTTAAATATGAGTTTCAGAGAGGACAAACCTTATATTCAAACCATTGCACTCAGTACCCTCAGATTTTTTTCTAACACACACTCTCACACCACACACACACACACACACACACACACACACACACACCGCCCACCTTCCAGTATACTAAAATTTGAGGATTCTCAATTCCCTTATGTAAATAGTATACACGGTCTATATAAAATAGTAAGTAAAAACATGCGCCAACAATTCAGTACATAGAAACTATGATTTTGCTATAGTCTGAATGTTTGTGCTTTCACCAAATTCATACATTATCTCCTAAGATGATGGTGTTTGGAGGTTGGAGCCTTTGAAAAGGGATTAGGCCATGAGGGTAGATTCCTCATGAATGGGATTAATGACTGTATGAAAGAGGACCAAGGAGCTTTCTTGTCTCTTCTACTGCCATGTGAGGACACACCATGGAGGTACTCTGATTCAGGAAGAGATACCTTGTTAGACAACAAATCTGCCAGCAATTTGACCTTGGACTTCCCTGCCCACAGAATTGTGAGAAATAAATGATTGCTGTTAATAAGCCACATAGTGTGTGATTTTTAGTTATATCAGCCCAACTTGACTAAGACAGCTGTATATTCAGCATCGCCACTACATCTATAGAAAACTGGAAGTCAGGATTTTTTTTTTTCTGGCAAGAGCATCTTGTCATGGAACTCTCAGTACTAGGACTTTGGCTTTAGGCAAAATCTTCACTTGCACATAACATTTTGAATGTATAGCAGAACCCATAAACTTGGGCTAATGTTTTTGTTAGCTGACGACACCTAAAGTGGCTATAATCCAGTGCATGGCCATTTCATGTGATGGGCAGATAGTAGATGTTCTGCCCTAAATGACATCTTGAAGAGAGCTGTCACAGAACATAGAATGAAAGTCTTCTTTGGAAATCAGTGAGGGATTTCAGTTAACCCTATATCTGGGCAGAGATAACAGGGAGTGTGTGTAGGGGAGTATGTGGCAGGAAAACAGGAAACTGGCTATGAGAGTTTGACCTAGACTCTTTTTCTTTTAGCAAAGAAAACTGTCCATTTAAGTGCTATGGCTAGTAATGAAATGAAGATGCTCAAAAACTGGTTTTGCTATATAAAAATATCTTAATGACATCTATTAATTATTGTCTTAGCATTTTGGTTAATTCCTACATGCATCATCATGATGTCTATCATAAATATATGTCATATCAATGATGTAGGCTACCTTTAATAAAAATGAATTTATATGTAACATTTTTATTGTTACTTCTGCCTACCTAAGGTCATATAGTTTCTTGTTTATCACTTTTAAAAAATTAAAGGGAAAATTAGTTGTTGTTCTGGGTAAGAATACCTGGGTCTCTTTAAATATAAATAAACACAGAAGAAATAACCAGGTTGGGGTGAATTTACTATGTATCCAACAAATATTTGATGAGTGTCTTCTGTGGGTGAGGCATAGTGCTGAGGATTAGGACTATACTCATGTGTAAGGCCCTATTCCTTGCCCTCCTGATACTTGTCTCATTGGCACTTTGCACAATATTTAAAAATGTTAACGTTAAAAGGAGCTAAGTGAGGAATGTATGAAAACTCTCTGAGCTATTTTTGTTAACTGTTATGCACATCTGAAATTAGTTCAAAAGAAAAAAATTATTAAGCATATATGTATAAAATATAAATGATGATTACATGACAAGTTCAGGGTTCACAGGAACATTTGATAGATGGAGAAAATGTGGGGGTCCTGGAGGGAAGGAGAGTAATTAAATCCAGGCCAAGGGGCCAGTATGTGGAACGGCCCTGTGTGGGAGACGGTGCTGGTGTATGGGTGAAAATTAATGACATTCGAGATGGCTGGAGCATCAGGAGTGAGAAGGGAGGGAATTCCAGCCCACTTGGCCATCCCCATCATGGGTTCCCGCTCTCGTGACAAGGGTTTTGGAAAACCAGAGCTGCTAATTCTTGACATGTAATTTTGGTCTGAGTTATTGATGCAAAGCAGATGCCCAAGGTTTACATTACACCTTACCCACTTCCCTTCTCATTTGCCAAGCAGCTGGATTTTGCCAGGAGAATCTGAGGCTGTAGGAAATTGGAGCCATAAGGTAGAAGAAGCCTGGGTCTCCAAATTACCAAATGGAAGATACTCTCCTACCAACAAGGAACACTTGTATTAAACTGCTTTGTTAGGCTTCTAACACTTTGCTTTTATTTATTGTACTTGCTAAGGTTGACTTAACCAACAAAGATTAACTCAGAATTCTGAGGTTTGGCCTTGAGGATCTTGAAGTTTCATCTTTAAACAACCCTGCTGTGTAGAGCTTGGTCCTTTCTCCTTCAGGCATGTTCTGTCCTTTGTTTCAATTTAATGATGATTTGTTGAGTATCAACTATAAGGAAGAAAGGCAACATAGTAAAATAGAAAGAGCCCTGAATTTGGGGTGAGATAATCAGTGTTCAGGTCTTTTCACTTACTGCTGGCTGACAGATATTTGATAGCATACTTAATCTGAACCTCAGTTTCTCTTATGTTGTGAATTGGAAATCAAGTCAGTACAGATCTTTAGGTTTTAAATATTTCTATTTACATAATTTATTTCTTAAAAGGAATCCTTTCTCATTTATTTGATAGAAATATTATCATCCCACTATCCCCTTTGAGCATCATCAAAAATAAGAAAGCAGCCAGGCGTGGTGGCGCATGCTTGTAATCCCAGTACTTGGGAGGCTGAGACAGGAGGATCCGGGTTCACGGCCAGTCTCAGCTACTTAGTGAGACCCTCCACAACTTAGTGAGACCCCGTTTCAAAATAAAGAATAAAAAATAGGGCTGGTGGTGGAGCTCAGAAGTAGAATGCCCCTGGGTTCAATCCCCAGTACTACAAATAAAAAAAAGTAAGAAAGCATAAGTTAGTGATGTCAAGCAATTTTGCCACAGTCATAGGGCTGATAAATATTGTACCCAGCATCCTAATATACCATCTAATAGGTCCTCTGATTTAAAATCCCATGGTCATTTTTATTCCCCATTGCGGATTATCTCCTAGCGGATGTTAGAATAGCATAGGAAAAAAGAGAAAGAATTACATGAAAATTGATGACATTCATTTCTATTTTCTTTTCTGGATTTCTGACCTTCATTTCTGTTGGCTTTCACCTCCTATGCTCATGCCCCAGACTCTATATTAAAACACAAAAATGCAGAGGAGCCTCTCTTCTTGTCAGCCTTCACACAGTCTCTGACTGATCTCAATATTGTCCACTACTTCTACCTTTTGTGACTTCTAGTCCCACAAATTGTTGATGACTCCCAGACAGCTACTGGATATCTCCATCTGTGTATCTCTCAGGAAACTGAAAACTCAACATGTCCATGATAGTTCTAAAATGTGTGCATATATGCCTTGATATTTCTCCTTGCAAGAGTTGAAGCATAACTGCCCACCCTTTGAGTGTGACTTAGTAACTCACTTTACTGAATGGCATTTAGCCGAAGAGATGGAGTGTGACATTGAACTAGAGCATGACGGGCTTTCTCTCACATCATTTACTTTGGACCAAACTGGCTGCCATGTCATGAGGATGCTCAACCCAATGCAGCAGTGCTGAAGGGAGGAGTTGAGGCCTCCTGTCTACATCCACATGTGTGAGTGAGTTTTGAAGCAGATTCTTCATTCCCAGTCAATCCTTCTCATGCCTCTAGTCCCAGCCAACATCTAGACTGCAACCTCAGGAAAGGCTCTGGCCCAGAATTACCCAGGAAAGTCCTCCTGAATTCCTGACCCACAGAATCTGTTGAGATAATAACTATTTACTATCTTAAGTCACTGTGTTTTGAGGTAATTTTCTATGCAACAATAGATAACTACACAGAGTCTGAAACTGAACTAATGTTTCCACATCACACACTTATCTCTTTTTCTTGATTCTTTTCACTCCAAAGCCAGAAACACAAATTTTGCTCACCATGCTTGGGCAGTAGGTAAGTCTTGCCAATTTAACATTCATATCTTCCTCTTTTCTGATGCTCTAGTACCCCATACCACATTCTAGTCCCTTATTATCTATTAGTTGTAACCTGGACTCTTCAACATTGATCTCTCTTGCTATAGTTTTACTCTTTACCACAGCAGTCCACGTTTTGGTCTCTGAGCACTCTTATTTAAAATGTAATATAGGTCTATTTTATTGGTTAACATTCTTTAACATCTACCCCTATTTTCATCACTTATAATGGTTCCCAAATACTGTGAACAAACGACATATGAAAATTTGGATGTTGCGGCATTTTATTCTGAAATCTAAATTCAGCATGATGGACCATCTTTGAAAAAGATATAATCCCAGGGTATGTTTTTAGTATCCTAATATGTAGAAAAGTAGTTATCCACTGTTGTTATTATTCTTATTGTTTTCAAAATCTTTCCTTGCAATATGAGTGATAATTTTAATTTAAGAAATAGTTTATTGGTTCATGAAAACCAATTAATTTAAATTTTGTACTTGATCTTTCAACACTCTCACTAATAATCATTACATATTTGAGAACAAACACAATTCTAGTTCCCAAATGGTGAAGCTATTCCATACCTCTAGGCCTTTGAATGCCTTGTTTTCTCGACTGAGAATGGTTTTCCTTCAGATTGCTTGGAAAAGCCACCCATATTCCTCAAGACTCAATCCCACTGACTTTTCCTCTATGAAAACCTTTCTGTTCTAGGCAAGTGGAATTGATCACTCTCAGTATGATTGTACTTAGCATATTTCTATAATTATTATTTTTGTATTTATTTATGTCTGCCTCTTATTGTATACTAGTAACTCTTTAATTGGGAGAACCATGTTTATGTGCACTGTTAAACCACTATGACAGAAGACAAAGTTGAATAAATCATGCTGCTTCATTTAGGGAAATATAACCTCAAGAAAGATAAAACATGTATTTTATTTATTTATTTATTTATTTATTTATTTATTTATTTATTATGGTACTGGGGATTGAACCCAGGGGCATTCTACCTCCAAGCTATACCTCCAGTCCTATTTTATTTTTATTTTGAAACAGGGTCTTGCTAGGTTGATGAGAGACCCACTACTTGCTGAGGCTGTCCTTGAACCTGCAATCCTCCTGTCTCAGCCTCCCAAGTACTGAGGTTATGGGCTTGTGCCACCATGCCTGACTGAAACAACTATTTAGATAGCTATAATACAAATTAATATCATGCTAGTGGTTTAAGCCTCTAATATAATTCAGAGAAAGAATTTCCAGTTAAGATGACTGGGAAAGACTTCACGTGGGAAGTAGTTTATGAGATGGAAGTTGAAGGGTAGCTGGGATTTTGAGGTTGGATATATGATTTCATGCGGCAGGAATGATCAAACATGTCTTGGAGTCTGTAAAAATGTTGAGGCTTTTAGTTTGGCTGATACTCAGTGTTGGTCCTATGGAACAGTGGGAAAAAAGTTTGGAAATATAGATGGCGCCAAATGTGGAAAACTCTTCATGCCAGGCTGAGGGGTTCAGATGAGAATAGGGAGCTATAGAAACTTTTGCGCAAAAGGAAGTGATTTTATCAGCGCTTTAAGAAGCTTAATTTGAAGACAGTTAGTGGGACTGTGAAGAGCAGACTTGGATGTGATAAGACTCCTGGGGGGCATTTTACAGGAGGCCAAGCAAGAAGCAAGTGAGGTCTGCGATGGGGTAGAAGCAGAGGGCACAGGAGCGAGGCACAGATGCTGGAGTGAGCATTTAGAAGACATTGACAACTAAGCACATGTAGAAAGTGAAGAAGAAAAAGAAAGAAGTAAACCATGTTTGGAGGCATCAAAATCAAGCCATTTGAAGAAATTGACAGAAGATTTGAAATGTTGGGCAGGTAAAGGGTGTCATCATCTGATCCTATAAATATTGCTTATGTGGAGGCCAAAGGCTGTTTGAGGCAACAGTGGGTGACCATGATGGATGGGATAAAATGAACCAGTTTAAAAATAGCTCACTGAAAAATAACTCAATCATAGTTTATAACAGTGTAAGCCCTAAATCCAAAATGCATATTCTTTCTGTTTCTGAAGTATGGATCACATTTACCCCACAGCCACACTAG
The DNA here is from genome assembly GCA_004027185.1 of Glis glis. NCBI lineage: Eukaryota > Metazoa > Chordata > Mammalia > Rodentia > Gliridae > Glis > Glis glis. The sequence continues at coordinate 2,333 of PVJS01022901.1, read as the reverse complement.
AGGGAATCATTATTATTATTTGCCAAATAGAAAAACATGTGACTAAGGCCATTTGATATTAATTGAGCCCACATCTGTTCTTCCAAATGCCACAGACACAGGGGCAAGCACAGGCCAGATTAGCCAAGCTTGGCCCAGACCAGCAACTACCTGATTGAGTTGTGGGTAAATAGCTGGTTGTTGCTTCAACTACTAAATTCCGGGCTTGCTAATTGATGCGATTATCCTGTTCCCCTGGTATTGCCAGGCTTGCCTAATTCTACACGTTAGATAGCCCCAAGAGCAGGGACTACCTGTGTCCAAGTCATCTTTATACAAGGGCCTATTCCAGCACTTTCCAATACATAGTTGTTGAATCTAATCCAAATGGTGCCAGAAAATATTGACATTTCCCTCTAAATTTGAATGAAAGGAAAAAAAAAGAAACATTCGTCAGTTCTGGCTAGGTAAGTGAATGAGCCTTGCCCAGTCTTTGTCTAAATGGTGCTGATGGCTGATGGATGGAAACTACCACTGTTGTCACCTTATTTTTTTAAAAGAGATTCTCATTTATCAGAGGTTGTGCAAATATGTTTTTCCATTACAGCATCATATTTCAACTCATCCAATTTTGTACAGATTTACCTTTTGGCTCTCATGTAAAGTAAAAGTTTTCTCAAAGGCCCAGCTCTATATTTAATAGCTATTGCTAGGCAGAGACAACCAGAGCATTACTGAAATCAAATTAATTGGCCAGAAGGGACTGAGCCTGAAGCGTTTTGGATTAAAACTGTTCTCTTTGCTGCTGTCTGGAACAATATATTTCCAATAAAACTGCTTTACATAAAAGTTCTGTTGCAATTCAATCCTATGGAGATTTTTTTTCTTCTATTCTCACAAAACATCTACAGTGTTTTTCCAATAAAAAAAGAGTTGGGATTGTGTTTTATCTTCTTCCATATTAACTTCACATATTTCCCATGATAAAATTAAAAATAGCTCACCTGTTTAATGCGTTGTGTTAGGAGCCCCTTAATATAAGTACATTATAAGGGTTTATAGGTGTGTTATGTGCATATATTTTCATATATAAGTCTGTAGCTACCAGGGTATTTGTGAGACAAGAAAGAGCCTTTAAATAGCAAAGCAAGAAAAATCTTGGAGGAATATATACTTGTTAAAATCTATTTGAACTTTATCACAGTTACTGGTTCAGAAAATGCACTAGAGAAGGTAAATCTTCACTTATGAAAGAACCAAAACTTGAAATTAAGAGAAGATGTTTCAAGGATTGGACACATATCTAGGGACTTGAAGATTATTAATACTAATATATTATTTTGACATATTTTTTCTAAAAGAATTATAGTGATGTCTGTAAATGCAGGAAATGAGAGATGTGTTTCTTAAATGACTGTGCTATATTTCTTTAAAGATGATGAGACAGAGGGTCGCTGCTTCTTTTTACACTAGGGATTAAAGAGTTTCTTTAGGTCTTACTAGATATACTTGGAGATATGTTTGTGTTTTTAACTTTTATTTTTCCCTAATCCTTCTGACTATGGAGTATGTAGAACTTTAGTTTTAGTTTTTGTTCTCTTAAAAAACAGGGTTGATAGGTGACCCCGATGAATGAGGTAATGAGAAAAGGGAATTTGCTCAGAAAAGGGAAGTTGTAAAAAGCTTTTTAAAAATTATGTTCTCAAAGGTGACCTAACTGAGGGAGATGGGAGAGGGGAAGAGGGAAACACCTCAATGGACATAATGTACATACACGAACTTATCAAAGTCAATCACTGTGCTGAGCACTGGAAGGAGAGAAGGGAGAGGGAATAGGGAGGACTCAATGAGTGCTGTGTGCTTGTATGCCTCTACCACCCTGAACTTCAAGAAGATGTATGATTACAATGCACCAATAAAAAAAGTAGCTTTTCCTTCACCTCAGTCATTTGAAGAAGACTCCTGAAAACTAAACAATGTCAAAGCAAAACATTTAATGAAAATAAGGTTGAAATTTCATTTTGACAGTTATAGGAATTTGTTATGGTGAAAATGACTTAAGAAAGACATAGATGGTAGTTATGGACATGTAGCTAAAATAAGTATATTATTGTATGTGTTTTCTCTTTTTTGTTCTTTTTTGACTTGATTTTATTTTTTCCATTTTTTTATCCATTAAGTTTATTGGTGCATCGTAGTTATACGTTTTGATAAGTGTCAGGGTATCAGAAGGATGCATGCACACATTGCTCATTTAGCCCTCCCTCAAACCCCATCCTATTCCCTCCCCCTTCCCTCCTTTCTGTTCTCAGCACAGTGATTGACTCTGATAAGTTTGTGTGTACACATCATGT